>PISX010008234.1:0-83380 GCA_004024625.1 Mellivora capensis | reverse complement strand
AGGGCTCTGTGGCCCCGAGGTCTGCTGAGCACCAGAACCATGCCTACCCTGGGAAGCAAGGCTCAGGGTGCAAGGCCAGGCGGGTTGGACATCTGGGGATGCAAAGGTCACCGAGTACCCCCACCCAGCTGGCCTGGAATCCAGAATCCCTCCCAGGGTCCAGCGAAATGCGGGGTTGAGCCAGAGGTCTTGGAGACATCAGTGGAGGCCCAATCAGGGCAGGGAGATCAGTGGGCCCCTTTGACTTCACCGCTCTCCCTCTGCTTGGTCTTCCTGGTTGTACCCTGGGACTGAGGTCCAGCCTGTCCTTGGATGTAGCCCTGGCTGGAGTCAGTGGGTGGGAAGGAGGACAGGGAACGTTAGGGTTCGGGTTAGGGGTTAGGGTTAGGATCAGCGTTAGGGTTAGGATCAGGGTTAGGGTCAGGGTCAGGGTCAGGGTTAGGGTTAGGATCAGGGTTAGGGTCAGGGTCAGGGTGAGGGGTTAGGGTCATGGTCAGGGTCAGGGTTAGGGTTAGGATTAGGGTTTAGGGTTAGGGTTAGGGTCAGGGTCAGGGTCAGGGTCAGGGTTATGGTTAGGGTTAGGTTTAGGGTTAGGGTTAGTGCAAGTTGTCAACAAGGCCGTGGTGGTCACACAGGGACTAGCCCTCCAGCGCCGCCCTCTGAGACCCCTCCCCACAGAAAATGCACCGACATCCCACTGTTCCATTCCTGTCTGGCCTGGGTCCCTTGATGTCTGCAACAGGTCTGGGAGGCTCAGAGGGACTACAGGGCCACACATTTGCTGCTGGGTGTGCTCCCTCTCTGGCTGGGCACACTCAGCCTCCTCTGGGCCCCAGTGCCCTCCACCCTGGGAACCCAGAGCTGCAGCCCAAAGCACATGTCAGCGGTGCTGGTTGGGAGCATGGCACGCCATCATGACCAGCTCCTGACTCTCTGAGCCTCAGGTCCCTCACAGGAACTGACCCTGGTCTCTGGGTGTAGCAGGATTACCCAGAGTCACATGCATAATGCTTTCAAACAGGCCTGGAAGCAGAGAGCATCCTGAAAAGGCCAGGGTGCCCTCAAGGACAGAGAAGGAGGCCCATGTCCCCGGGCCTGGCAGCTGTACGTGGATGTCCTCTGGCTTCACTCACTCAACCATCTGAGTGCCCAGCTTCCATCCTGGCACTGAGACAGACTGGGCCCTGTGGAGGGATTGAGCAGGAGACCCCCATCTCCTGCCCAGGTTCTGGCAAAATCTCCTGGCGGAGGGACTTGAGGAAGATGACGATGTCTGCAAGGAGCCTTAGAGCCTCATGGAGAGCACCCCAGGGTCTGCGGGGGTGCAGGGCCAGACCTGAGTGCCAGGCCCCTCAGAATCCCCTGGGCAGACTCGGCCACATGGGAGCTGACCCCAAGCCCGCCCACACCCATATGTCAGACATGATTATGTGGGAGCTGGGGTTGTGCCCCTAGCACCTCTCCCGGGGGAAATGGCCTTGGGCAGCTTGCTCCCCCTCCCTGTGTCAGGTCTTGTCTGTAAAATGCAGAGGCTGGAGACCAGGATGGAAGCAGCCAGTGTCCACGGGCTGGCTCTGTGTACGTGCTGGGGCTGATCTCTGTGCAGGAGATCTGAGGCTGGCGTAAGGGAAAACATCCTCATTCAAGGGCACCATGCACGCAGCCCAGGGAGGCGGTCCAGGAGGTGCTGGGCCAGGCCCCGGGGGTTCCATCCAGGGTAGAGTTGTCCAGTAGAGCATCCCAGGACTTCTCGTTCAGGAATGAGCTACATTCTAGCTCACTGTGCTTCCTGACGCATAAAGAGACTTGGTTGTGGTTGCCGCTTATTTCTAAGTTCAAATGGAGCCCAAAGCTGGAGAAACCGATGAGTGTGTTTTCTTGGGGGGAGAAGCCCGCCTGCGCCCCAAATCCCTCCTGGGCAGTGGCATCCCTGAACCCCAGCCCCAGGCAGCATCCGCTCTGAGGTTTCTGGGATGTGGCGCTGCCCCCCGCCTTATCGCCTCTGCTGGGCCATCTCATCTCTGCACGGACTTCCCAGGGCTCCGGCTCCCCAGCGCTGAGCTCACACTCTCAGTGGATCGGGGAAGGCTCTCCTGGGATCCCAGCCTCCCTCCAGGGCCTGGAGTCCCGTCCAGCCGAGCAGGACTATGGGGAGATGATGCCATGGCGCCCAGGCCAAGGAGTGCATGTGGTCTGGAGGCCAGAGCACCCAACTGGCCAGGAGGAAGGGCCCTACAGGGCATGTGGACCGCATCTTCTCGGGAACCCAGATACAGGAGCTGAGCTTTGCCAGACTGGAGACTCAGGCCCGAGGGGCCAGCTTCGCACACTCAACCCCAGTGGTGGGGTGACTGGCTGTCGTCCTGAAGCCCATGGAGGAGTCGGGCTCAGGTTCTGCCTGTGAGCTCTCATGAGCCCCCAGGTCAGCCTCTGTGGGCCCTGTGCTCCCGACCACAATCACGATGACGTGAAATGTCAATGGATTGACGATCAGGACGGAGCTGACCTCACATGAGCTGTGAGACCTCAAAGGCACAAAGGAGGTCACATGGGGGCTGGTCATTCCCCCATCAGGCCAGAAGTAGGGCCATTTAGACCAGATGTCCAGAGGGCAGGGGGAAGCCAAGCCCGCCAGCTGCCAGCTGCCTCCGTCACGACCCGCGGAGTTGTCTTGCCCACTTTCCAGTTTTGTGCATCTGTGCTCTGTTTCTTGGCACTTGGTGGACTTCTACCATCCATGGATCATTCACAGAGTGGAAGCTACGATGCTGCTGTAGGGTTTCATTAGTGTTCCCAAAAATTCCCACATCTGTGGCCAAGTTAGGGTGATCACTCCCAATCAACAGAGATGGGGGAAATAAAACATAAACAATATAAATGAAACCGTGAAGCCACCTTAAGTTCTTGGCAGAGGCCACGATCACACTTTATCCAGCGGGACCGATGTGCAGAGCGAGCCAAGTGATGGTGACCCCCATTTCTGCGCAGTGGCCTGGCAGGGCTTTCGGAGCTGCCGCTGGGGCCGAGGGTCTGGGGGAGTCCCGGGGGGTTGAGATAAGCAGACACAGCAGGTTGCCCATTCCCCACAAAGGTGGGGACAAGAGGGACTGTGAAGTTCCCATGGTCTCTGTCCTCCATTGTCCACCTCAAGCTTAGAATGGAGCCTGGCACATAGTAGGGGCTCTGCAAACATTGCTGCAGGAACAGCAGTAGCACCGAACAAAGGGTTTAGGCCCAGGGCCGCCTGGCTGGTGCTTGCTGCTTCCTGATCTTTGTAGGCAAGAATGGGTCGTTGTACACACATGCACACACCCCATGTGGCGTGAACAGGAAACAAGGCGGTCTCTGTCGGGTTTAGGAGACTTGGGGGTAGCCAAGGGAGAGGTTTGAGAATGTTCCTTGAATGGGCCAGGTCCATGGGGACAGGGAGTGCCTTGGGTCGTATGAAGATTGGGAGCTGATGAACATATGATACCGTCTGCGTCCTTTCACAGGAAGTGGTGGTCCCCGGAGATGAGGGATAGTCGTGATCATGACCCCCACCGTGGGAGTGGACCCGACCTGGGCAGCACAGGGTGCTCTCTGGGCTCAGTGTCCACGTAAGCAGGCTCTTCAGGGCCCGACACCAGGGGGCCCTGGGCGTGGAGCCTCAACAGGGCTGGTTCCAGGTTTTGTCACTTCTAGCTCTCCAACCTCAAGCTGCCCTAACTTCTGTAAACCTGTTTTCGCTTGCATAAAATTTGGGGGAATGAAATAAGAAAACAGCCTTCCTCTTATTACCTTGTCCTGGGCTCCATGCTGGAATCCCAGAACCAGAGTCAGACCCTCAGTCCCATTTAGAAAGGGCAGTGGGGGGGGGGGGGCGGTCAAAGACACTTTCCCAGCTTGGGGAGAAGAGCATGTCTCAGGCTCCATCCCGCTTCTGACTCTCTAAGGTCCCTATAAGGATTGAATGAAGTAAGGTGAGTAAAGCATGGAGCTGGAGACTGGCACATACTTGGTGTCACGAATGGCAGCTTCGTATAAATGGGAAGAGTTTGCAGTCCAGCAGCCATGTTTGCAGCCAAAGCCCACATATCTCTTCCCCGAGCAGAACGAGCAAGGACTCAGAGCTGGAGGGATGGTCGAGGCGTTCTGCTGAGTAGCATCTAGCTGTTGTAACCATTCTTATGCTGGAGATGACCTTGTCAGGTGGAACAGGTGCCCCTGTCCACCAGACCACACCTTGACCTCCAGCAAGGACCTCTAGCGACCTTCTCTGTTGACCATGCCCATGTGTTGACAGCACTGTGGTCACTGATTTACAGTGTTCCTGGCCTGGGGGCTGTCGGTCCCTCTTAAATGATCTCCTAGCCCATTTCCAGAACAGTCTTACTCTCTGTGTCAGCGCATCCTGCTTCCCTTCCAAGACCTAGGATCTAGAGGGGTTTGAGGCCCTAAAAAGTTGATCAAACAACAAGATGGGTGCCAGTGCTGGCCATGTCCACCAGGCACACATGTTCCAATTTCTCCCCAAAAGAGTTCAAGAGGAAAGGCTGGTTGAGTAGATGTAGTGTTATTTTGAAAACCACATCCACTGTTTGTATCTTAAATTTGCTTTGTTTGTTTACGGAGCCCTGAACCTCGGTTGCTGTAAAAGGAAAAGTAGCTCAAGGTCAGGAAAGGAGGGTGTCTGTGGTTGAAATTGCATGCTCAGTGTACTTACGATCTCTGCGGCGCTAGTGGACACAGTGGGCCCAGGCAGGGCTCCTAGGCTGAAGAGGGTGAATGATGAAGGGTCCTCGCATGGCTGGTGCACTGAGGAACACGGCACCCATGCCCAGCCCTTCCTGCCTCCTCTATTTGACTGTGAGAACTGCCATGACGGCTGGCCAGCGCCTCTTAAAGCTCTGGGACCAGACAGACCTTTGCTGGCTTACCTACGGGGGCCCTGGCCCTGGGACCCCAGGATTTTGGGAGCCTGAGTCCAGCTGGTGTGAAAGCCAGTCAGACCAGGGGCCAAACACATTCAAGGGTCTTTGTCCAGAGGCTGGCTGCTATTCCTGGTAAGACGATGACCCAAGAAGCAGGAAGTGACTCTGCCCATCCATCAAAAAGACAGTGTTTTTATTACAGAAATTTTCAGACACAGTCAGAACTGGAGAGAATTATATAATGAACACCTGAATGCCGCCACGGAGTTTCAACCATTATCAACTTTTGGACAGTCTGCCTCTTTCTGTACTCCACCCATGTTCTCACATGTCCACACCTGCCATTTTCATACTTGTAGAAAATTACATGAATTCCTCAATCTCATTGTTCATGCTTTCTGGATTGTCTATCACTTATTTTATAGTTTTTAAAAATTTGAGGGGAACACAGTTAAGGGCCATGCATTATAATTGGTTGAGAAACCTGTTTTAGAATATAAACCCACTCTGTCTCTTTTTTAGATATTGACTTTTCTTTTTCTTTTCTTTTCTCCCCTGTCTTTTTTTTTTTTTTTCTGGTGGTGATTGTTATAGAAAATGGGCCAGGGGCACCTGCTTGGGTCAGTTGGGTGTGTGACTCTTGATTTGGGCTCAGGTGGTGATCTCGGGGGTTGTGGTGTCAGGCTCCACACTCGGTGGGAAATCTATAGGAGATTCTCTCTCACTCTCCCTTTGCCCCTCCCCCGCTTGCATTCTTTCTCTCTCTCTAAAATAAGTAAATAAATATTTAAAATAAAAAAAGGGAAAATGGGCCATATTTCACTGTGTTTACTGATTACATTCTCAGGGTGTCATTTAGCCTGTTCCTTTGTCCCCTGTAGTCCCTGAACACTGGTCCTTAGATCTGGAGGCTCCAGCAGGTGCTTGTGGGGCACTGATTCCAGACAATGTGGCTCGCATCCTTCCAGAGGCACCTGCTGTCTCGCTCCCTCTGTTTCTGATGGAAGCTGCCACCGATGGTCAGTTGCCCTGACTCAGAGCTGTAAGATAAAACCACTCCAACTTTCTCTTTCCTTCTTTCTTTATCAGCTGGAGCCATTCCACAAATTGTCCCTTAATAACAATTTGGTTGCCCTGCATTTGCAGAGAAAAGGTAGGGTAAATGCTTCATTTTTATTATTCATTTACCATTTTTCAGAATAATAAGATGGTTCTCCAGCACAGCCAAAATTGACCACTTAAGTTTGGGTTATTATTATTATTACTATTATTATTATTATTATGAACTCGCAGATTAAAATGTATTTGAAGTGTTATAACCCATTGCAGATATTTTCATATTAATGCTCAACCAGTATCTGATGCTTCTGAAAAGTGAGGAAATCCTGCGGGGTCCTCGGACTGGCCCCTCTGCACTCCCACTGCCTCACAACCATAACTGAGTCTGAGGTCCAAGTCTGATCCCTCAGGCCCACCTCCCGGAGACCTGAAACATGTGGAGGGTGGATGGAATGCTTCTGATCAAAAGAGACTTCGTTGCCAGGTGGGAAGAGGATGAAGGTCAGTTCAACCCACCTGGGCTGGCTTCCTGGGGCTGCGGGTGGATGGGATGGCCCTGCACATGGAAGGCAGCAGGGACGGGATGTGGTACAGTGTGAGACTGAATGAGTATTAGATGTCCTTGTTGCTGTCCTGGTCAAGAGCCCCATCATGCTCAGGTCAGCCCTCCAGGTACTGACTCTGAGGAGCCCTAGGATAGAAGAAAATGACGGCATGCACACCACCAGTTCTTAGAGCAAGGCCAACGTACAGCTAGGGCAGGGGCCGGAACAGGGGTGCTGGCATCCGATCATGCTCCCCTGACTGCCCCACCACAGGAACGAGGGAGTCAGGCAAACGTTCGCAGTCGCCTCTGGTCCTCTGAGTTGGCATTCAGGCATCTGTTCAGGGGTCCCTTGGGGAACCAAAGGCCAGGGGAGGGAAGGTTCCAGATGCTGGAAGCACTGGTTGCAAGGAAGCCCTAGTGGATCCACTTGGAAAAGTCTTCTGGGTGTGATGTGTGCTGAAATGCTGAAATCTTTGGATGTTCTTGTTCCACTTTGAGTCCTAAGGTGCATAACTCTAAACCCCTGTGAGCCACACAGCTCGGGCCCTGCAGCCCCAGGGAAGACAGCCTTCCAGGGCCCCCAAGTCACGGCGTGCCTGCCTGCCTGCTCTTAAAATGCAAGCCAGTTGCGAGGGTTTACGTTTACAGAGAGGCAGAGAGGTATATAAGTACATACAATCACATTACGTTTATACTACATATGATCACTGCCTCCCAGAGATTCATGATTATACTCTTCCAATCTGTTTTCTGGGCCTGCAGTTACACTTACATTGTGTGTGCACACATACACACATAGAAAACACACAGATTTTCATACAGCTACATTCACACATAAAGTATGTGTGTATATGTGCTTATATATTTATCTTTGTTAATACATATAGATGTATCAGTGGTGGTATAAAATATTTGTTATTGGCACAGTTATAAATAAATGTGTCAGTGGGCCAAAGCCTCTGTAGGTATGGAATTCGATACAGGACAAATAGTAATAGATCAAAGAGCTGGTAAATGACAAGTGAGCTGATAGCCTCATAGAAATTGATACCCACATGGAAAAATGTCATGACATCCTAATACCCTAGACGCAGAAGGTAATGCTCGGTGATTGAAGAACTCATCAGAAGAATGGAGGAGGGGGCACGTGGGTGGCTAGTCCATGAAGCATCCAGCTCCTGGATTTAGCTCAGGTCATGATCTCAGTGTTATGGGACTGATCACCCAGTTGGTGATTTGGAATTTTGGAACTTTGGAAATTTGGAAACTTCAGTGTAATGAAATCCACCCCCACTGAAGTGAAAAAGTGACAAAAGAGAGAAAATATTTGCAACTTAAATAACAGAGTATATGTATCTATAAAGTGTAACAAGCTCCCCAAAAGTGAGACGTGAGAGGCAAACATACATTTCAAATGGACAAAGACATACATAAGCACTTCATGCAGAAAAGCACACAAGTGATCAAAAAGCATAAGGAGACATCCCTCGCCAGCCGTCCAGGAGATACGAGACAGTGTCATTTGTCACCCATGAGACCAGCCTCAGGGACCGGTGGTGGGACCCTGTGCTGGGGAAGCTCTGCCCACGGGGGTGGGGCTCAAACAGCCATGGGCTTTGCGAGGGATGAGGGATACCGGCTCCGCATGTCTGAGTTACAAACTCAGGACCCTGGTGCGGGCAGTACCAACCTAGAGCGCCGAGGTCAGATGTGGCTGGAAGGCATTCGTCCTCATGTATTTGCAAGAATGAACAAACACCCATCAGTCAGGAGCGTTTGAACGAATGCAGACTAGCCACACTCTAAATGCCTTGCAGAAGCTGGGACCATTACAACACAGGTGTGCAGCGATGTGGAAACAGTCTAAGACACGATGTGGTGGAAAAATTCTAATTATGGAACATCGTGGACAGCGTGGCTCCTTATGTAAGAGCACACCGGTGTGCACACACGGGGATTCTGGTGTGTCGTTTACAGATGCATGTGCATGAGTGCACAGCACACACTCTGACAGAATACACGTTACAGACCTCACTGCTGGTGTTTCTTATGGAAAGGCCGAGGACGGAGACAGCGGGAAGAGGAAATGTGAGTCTTTGTATTGTTTGTATTGTTTACCATAAAAATGTATTTATTTAGTGTAATTTAAAAAGTTAAAGAAGCCACGAATAACCTAGCAATGAATATGGTGAATATTTTTAAGGTGCTACACATGGTAAAAGATATTTCCAACACCAAAGGCAGAGATGAGACATAAAAAATTTAAATTTTTTGTGGCAAAATAAAAGCACACCTAAAAAACAAAAAGAAGCAAATGAGGAAAATATTGACAACATATATGACCAATCGTAGTTAACCTTAAAATATAAAGAGCTCTTACAAATCAATAAGCTGCCATTTTCTTCTATTCACTATAGTGGAAGAGACATTTGAGTCAAAAATGTTTTTTCTTCTTTTGGAGCCCTTCTTTTATGGCTTTCTTCATCTTTGAATTTTAAAAATGTCCTCCTCCTTGCTGTCTGGATTCTGAAAGTGCTTCTCCCTCCTTGCTTAATATTCTGCCTTATCAAACTGAGCTTTTGCCCGAAGTCACTTTATTTCCTATTATTTTACTTTTATTTCAATCTCCTTTCCAGCTATTACCACCTGTCCCTGCCCCCATAATTTTAATGACCTCTCTTTTCCATATTTTCTACGTCTCTCTGAATTTTGAGAAGAGGTGGCATAGACTCTCAAAATGTCCTCTGCTTTCCAAAGAAACTCCTTCTCGTCAGTATGGCTTTTCTTTCTTTCTTAGATGGCCTGTTGGTGATTTCAGGGCTGGCTTACTCGCTAACTCATTAATCCCCTCGAATGAGAACAATCTGGGCCAGGCCTGGTCTTTCTATAGCAAGAGCCCATGTGTCCTCCTCTGCTTCTCCCACTTCTGAACTGTCTTCTGTCAGAAGAGCTTTGCAATATTAGGCTGAAATTCTGGTGGCCATGAATGCATTTTTCCACCCCTAGGTGAAAGGACGGTGGTGGGGTGGGTCCCCACAGGAGGAACACAGACCCCCAAGCTGCTCTCATGGGGGCCTCAGCCACTGCCCTTCCCTCCAAGGAGGCTTCCGTGGGGCTCCATCCGGCCATTCCCTCTGGCAGCGTCCCGTCCAGGGCTGTCCAGCCCCGTCCATCAGCATGACGCTGAGTGGAGCTCCTGACGCCCAGGACCACCTCTGAGGTCCCACGCCGGGGGCAGCCAGCCTGTTCAGTCTGCGGTGGCACTGCCTTGGGGCCCGGGGATGGGTGCACTGCTCCCTTCCCAAGGTCATCCACAGAGAGATTTCTCAGCGGCTCTGCATTCCTCCTTCTAGTCTGGGGAGCCCTCCCTGTTCCTGCTCCCTGCCTCTGAGAGGCACTTGCTGCTCTCCTCCAGCCCTGGGTCTTAGACTTTGGGTTACAAAGTCTTTACACCCATGGACATTGAGAGAGGCCACCCCAAAGCCATGAAAACATGTGTCCACATGAAGACAAATACTGATAGCAGCCCCATTCACCCTAGCCCTGGCTGGCAACTGTGCACAGACGTGCGGACTGCTGAGCAGGAGCACACACGGCCCTCCTAGCGGGCAGGCAGCTGCTGACGCCCCTGATGGCCCCCTCGAGTTCATTTACTTTGAAAAGCAATACTTTCTGAACGGCCTTTGTTACTATGGGTGAGCTATTAAACCAGACTCTATTAATACCGAGTGGCACCAGAAGATCTTAATTAAGCCAGCACCCAAGGGGTCCCCAGAGGCTCTAGGCTGGGCCTTGAAATGGGCTTTCCTTCCAGGCCATCACCTTGGGACTCGTTCTGGCTGGTGTGAGTGTTGGGGGAGGGGTGCATTGGGCCTGCTCCTGCCGTGTGCCCCGTGGTAGCCAGATTGGGTCAGACCCCTTCCCTGCAAGTGGCCTCCGCTGGAGCTGTGGGCACTTGGGCACCCAGGACAGCTGTCACACCGCTGTCCTCAGAAGCATCGCTGTGTACCCTGGTGCAGCTGAAGGACCCTTCCCTCTGACCCCACATCCACCACGGGGCAGGGCGGGGCTCCTCTGGAGAATTCACCTGTGGGCACAGCGTCCCTGCTGCTCTGAGATCGAGGTACACAGGCTCTCGTCAACCACCCCCTCAACCTGCACATGCCTTGATTCGTCTCTTCCCATGGTTCTCTCTACTCTCTGCACTGCAACCTCCCCTAGCACAGAGGCCTGATTTTACCACATTTACTGGTGTAGCTCCAGCCCCTTGACCAGTGGCCAGCTCATGGCTGTGGACACTCAAGGTGGACAGCGAACGAGCAGACACACGAATCAGTTCTTTCCACGGTGGAAGTGCATTCTGGAGCCGGAGGGCACTGCGGGCAGGGTGATGCCTTGACGGTTGTTCCTTCCAATGTTTCTGTGAAGTTTTTCAAGCAAACAGAAGAGTTGAAAGCATTTTATAATGAACATCCGGAAACCCAGCAGATGCCGGATTTGCATCACCACGTGCCCACCCGTCCATCCGTCCGTCTGTCCCTTCTGCAACCCATCTTATTTTATGCATTTCAAGGTAAGTGATGGATGTCAGTGCCCGTCTCCCAGGGAGTTTTGTATGATTATCATTAGTCAGAGCCCAACGGCTGGTCTTGGGTTTTTGTGCAAGTTCCGTAGACATTGAAATGAATAAATCCTTCAGCTTAGGCAGCCCGGCTGAAGGCTTGTCTGTCCATCCAACTGCTGCTATCGTCCCACCAGGGCTGGGCTCACTCCCTCTGCTGGAGTCTCGTCATCCCCTCCCTCCTCCTGGCTTGCTTCTAGCTCCAGAAGATGAGAGGTGTGGTCCCTGATGGGAGGTCTGCCTTCTTGTCTCAGCTCACAGTGGCAGGTGCTCCTCTGAGCACTGTCTCTGTGGCATCCTGGGCCATCGATGAGTCTGGACAGACTGCGGACTTGTGTGACCCAAACCCTGACAGATGCAGAGCATGACCCCTGAAAGTCCCCCAGGTCCCTTCCCTCCCATTCCAACCTCACGGATGGACAGAGGCAGCCCTGCTCCAAGTCAGACACTGCTGGTTAGGCTTCCAGGTTCTGGGGTTTCACACACATGTAGGGTCATGCAGAACACACTCTTGCCCTCAAGGCAAGCCCTACTTGGGAACGTTTCTGAGATGCACTCACTGTCTCACATGCAAGGATGACCGTTCCTCTGCTGAGTCATTCTGCATGGAACGGGCGTCCCACAGCACATGGGCCCAACCCCTGTCGGTTGTTGGATCACGGGGCTGGGACCACTTCTTGGTTCTTACGGTACAGCTGTAGGACTTCTTGTCCAGGCAGGGTGGAATTCCTGGATCATAAGGCAGCTAGGGGAGCATTTAGTCTTATGATAATCCTTTTTGATCATGGACCCTCTCTTGGTGATCTCTCCTCTGTTATGTGGAAGTCATTTCTTCTCTTCGTGTTTTTGGCTTCCCTCACCCCTAGACCCATGGTTTCAGCTGGAAATAGTCATGAGAAATGATCATAAAATCCACTTGCTCTACAAACATCAGCGGGCCCTCCCCCATGGCAAGCTCTGGCTGAGCTGTGGGCGCCCAGAACGAGACCCTCTCTTTGGTCTTACTGAGTAGGGGGGCCAAATCCCCCACTCACAGCTGCTGGCTGAGGTCAGACCCTAAACATCCTCAAAATTTGGTGGCTAAAGATGGTGACCTTCCCCAAGCAGTTTTTTCTGACTTTCTAGAGAGACGGTGGCTTGTTTTGCCTTCCAAGGACATAAAGTTCTTTGTCTTAGGAAAATAGCCATAATGGGCCTTTTGCTTACGCGAAGGGAAAGCAAATCCCGTCTGCGGCAGAAAAGCTCTAGTCAGCAAGGAGCTAAATTGCTCTGGTAACGAGGTAAATGGCTGTCTTCCTGGGGGTAGAACAGCATCTTTGTGGATGATGTTTGCTTTAGGAAATTTCTCTTAAATATGGATTTAGTCTGCACTATTCCTGAAGATGACTGTTTGTTCTTGGAAGAGGTGAGTGTGTGTATGCGTGAGCATGTGTGGGTGGAAGCGTGTCATGTGTGCGTGTGTGAATGTGTGTGTATAAGTGTGCGTGCGTCAGAACGTGTGTGCGTGTGAGCGTGTGAGTGTGCGTGTGTGTGTCCTTGTCTACTCTGGGCGCGGGAATGGAGGCAGAGAGGCCTGCTGGTGGGCTGAGCGTACCTCCCACGGGGACCAGCTTGGCCCTGGGCAGGGAGGGCCCAGCAGGGTGGCCTGCCCTTCCCCAGCCCCTCAGGCCCCCGGCCCTGTGGCACCCCTGGTGGGGGTCGCTATCTGGCCCCGCTATCTGGTGGGGGTCGCTAGGCTGGAGTGGGCCCGAGGGCAGAGTCACTACCTCGGGGCAGAAGGCCCATTCCTGGAAGGACAGGTCCCTTTCCTCCAGTACCAGCCTTGGAAAATGGCAGATCAAGGATGGAAAGAGGAGGCCAGGGACTGAGGAGAGAGACCCCCAGGCCCATGTGGGCAGGATGGCTTGAGCTTGGTGCATACCCCCTGTGCAGCCGTGAACAGAATGCAGGTATGAGGTTGTCCGCCTTCCCCCGTGCAAATCCCCACTCTTCTCTGCTGGCTTCTGCAAAGCGTGGCCAGTGTAACGTGGGTCTTCTGTTTGGGGAAGCAGGAGGGAACAGACCTGTGTGATGAGGACGCCCATCAGGAGGGACGGCTGCAGGTTCAGCCTGGCAGAGCTGGTTTCCAGGAAACCCAGTGTGGCCTGGAGGCCAGGCCTATTGCTCAGAGCCTTCAGTGGGCAGAGGGCACCCCCCACAGCGGGATAGGCGGTTTGTGCACGCACTCCCGGAATTCCCAGAGTGCTTAGCAATTCACTTGGAAGGAGCCCCTGGATTCCCACGGTGGGAGCCAGCCTCGCCAAAGGCTCTGGGGATTGAAGCCATGCCCGGCAGGGCCCAAGAGCAAGCACGCGGGGCAGAGACACGCAGTGGCGCCCACAGGACACGGGATGGCCTTATGAGGGCGAAGGGCGCCCGAGGAGACCTGGACACGGATGCTGCCGGGCATGGCTGCCATCACGTGGGAGGTCGGAACAAGGTTTCCAGGAGGAACGGATGCCCCCAAGAGGTGCTGTGATCTGACTGCAGCCACACAGCAAGGAAACGCCCTGCTCCTGCCCCCGGAGCTCAGGCCCAGCTGCCATGCGGTCAAGCTCGGGCACTCAGCGCTGGCCCGGATGAGCCTTGGCCCCGGAGGCACAGGGGCCCCTGCCCAGGATAGGGCCAGGAGGGTTTGCCGGTGCAGATGTGCGGGTCACAGCAGCCACCAGAGCCCCCGGTGGGGCGGGAGTTTCCACATGCTGTCATAGGCTTGGCCATGTGCCGGGGTATAAATAAGCAGGGGCCTCGTGTTGGGTCTAATGAGGCCCAAGCACCTGCGACCCAACGCCCCCACGACCCAGCAGGTGCACACTCGTGCCCAGATGAAGGCCCCAGCCACCTGAGGACCAGCCTTCCTGTCCTCCTCCTTCCTGGCTTCCCCAGCCCATCCTCCTGGCCTCCACTGCAAGAAAGGCTCCTGGTGACTCGGGAGAATCGTACATGATCTCGTGGGACTCACATCCTGGGCATAGGGACCATGATGCAAATCTGGTGACATACAGCGTGGGAAGGACAGACAACTGTGGGCATCCAGAGATGGGAGGGGCCCCCGGCCAGAGGAGACCCCGTGGAGGTGGTGGCAGGGACTGTGGCCTGGAAGAGCAGGGGGACTCAGATTCAGGGTCTAGGGGCAGAGACACCAGCAGGAGCAACATAGGAGGGGTCGGCCCAGCCAGGAGCAGAGCCAGGGGTCCCGGACCCAGCAGGGAAAGAGGGTGAGGACCGGCTGCCAGGCAGGACCAGACAAGAAGTGGGCAGATGACAGCGAAGGGACTCAGAGAGCTAGTTAGAGTGACACTACCTCAGTTTCTCGGCACTGACGAGGCCCCAGGCAGCACACTGGCCACATGACGGGTTGTGTCTCGTGGAAAGTACCTTTTTACCCATTTCACAGAAGAACCCACTGCCTAGAGAGTTCAGGGTAGCTGTCTACTGGGAACACACACAGCCAAGCCAGGGCCCAAACGAGCTGTGGTTAGGATATGACGCCGTGTTCCAGGGGTCACCTCATTTGGACCCCCTGACACCTGTGGGAGGCAGGCTGGGTAAAAACAGCCATCCCAAGGGGGAACAGGGAGGCAGTGTTGCCCATGCCACACCCGGGTCAAGGGGGGGTGGGGGGATGGAACCTGGCTGGACTGGCTTTGTGTAGAGGGACAAGTGAGGACGAGCTCCTCACCTTCCCATGATGGGGTCCTGGGTCCCTAAAGAAGCCCAAGGCCTATCCAGGGCTCCTGCAGGTGGATGACATGGCAATGGGATCCTGGCTGAGGAAGGGTCCACTCTGCTCCTGGCACAATGGGAGATGAGCGACAGGAGTCTTGGAACGTCGAGGATTGGAGACTGAAAACCTGAGGTCAGGTGTGAGACCTTGAACTTTGCCGGGAGTGCGAACATAGTGAGAGCCAGGGAGCCGGCTTCTGGTTCTCAGGCAGGTCAGGAAGCTCACCGCCTTGGCCCAGCACCGCCCTTGGAGCCCACACCGCACACAGAGGGAACCACGGCCAGTTGCCACCTCCAGGCTGGGGCCTGGACTGCCAGAGGGGTGAGCGCCCTCCAGGGACATACCGCCATCCAGCTGGCTCATGTGGTCCTGGGAAAGGAGAAGGCATGACCTGGGCAAAGAGGCCTCCGAGGACAGGAGGCTGTTTGTCCAAATAGGCCACAGAGAGGTCCTGCTTGTGTCTGGAGGACGGGATGAAGCCATGCAGGGTGGCCATTGCAGAGACCCATTCTCCCCAGGCAGTGAACCTCCAGCCACTTTCTCCCAGCACAAGCCTCCCCACACAGGGCCTTCTGTTCAGGCTCATGGCATGCTACCATGATGCGGGAGCCCCAAAATTCGCTCCTGTCTCTCTGATGCCTCCACTCACGAGTTCTCTGCTCACATGCACAGACACACACACACGCACACCCCACCCCACACCCACATTTTCCCTATGTGCTGAGGACAAGAGCGGGGCCTGCCAGGGACCCAGCCCCCCTCAAACTCACCTTCCCCGGAAAGCACGGAGCGGGGCTTCATCCTCCTGGCTTGGCCAAGTGAGGTTAGGGCCACTCCTGCCTGTCCCCCTGCTCCCAGCCTGGAAGGTGACCCCTGTGGTCTGAGACTGCCCCCACCCTGGGCTGACCCCCTCATCCTGGAGAATCACCATGTCAACACTGGGGGGGGGGGACCATAGCAGCTGTTACCACCCACAGAGGCCTGTGCCCCCGGAGGTGACTCTCTGTGCCAAGCAATTTCAGACATGAGCTCATTGATTCGTTTCCAGAGGGGAGGGGCTGGGGGCCAGGGGATCCATGTTGGGCTCAGGACTGGGGGGATTCGGGGCTCAGCAGGGCTGTGGCCTCAGGCGTATCCCCGGCCCCCAGTCTGCAATCCAGCAGGAGACCCAAGCACAGACGTAATCAGAGGAACCTGTGCCCATTGCCACCCCTGCTCAGCAGGTCCAGTCAACTGAGAAGCCCCAACAGTCCCCACCACCACAGGGTACCCACTGCCAGCCCAGGCCAGGTCTTCTCCCTGAGCCACAAACCCTTCCTCGGAGACTTTTCCTGCTCTGGGCTGGACCCCCGGCCAGGCTCTGCCGCTTATGAGCTCATGCCCACGCTGTGCGGATACTGCGGGTACAAGGGTCAGACCCACACTGGCTCTGTGGACAGAGATCAATGGGGCCTTTCGTGACTCAGGATGACGGGGTGCCTGATACCAGAAAGGATTATCTACGCCCAATAGGGGCTGACGCGGGAGCGGACCTGTCCATAAGACTGGACCTAACAGCTGGACCCATTGCTAAACTGTGTCCACCTAGGCGGTTTAGCAATAAACCGCTGGGTGTCGCCACCAAGTCTCCTAGGATGGCCATGTGCCGCTGAGGTTGCAGCCCTCTGCAAGGTAGGCGGGACAGTCAGACTTCACAGAGAAGAGACAGGCTCACACTGGCCCCAGATGAATGCCGAGCGGGAAGCAATGACCTTGGTCCCCTCATTGCTCGGTGGTCCTTCCAGCAGCGTCTAAGCATCTAAGGAGCTCAGGGCGCCACGCAATAAGGAGGAAGGTGTGGCCTCATCTTGGAGCTTGTGGCCTGGGTGGCCCAGGCATGAGACAAGAGTCCCTGTCCATCCCTTCTGGGGACAGCAGGGGTGACCGTAGCTGACTAGATAACTGCCCTCTGTGTCTGCAGCTTGTGGAGTGTGCAGTGAAGCTGGGGCTCCACCCTGCCCCCCTTCTAAAAGCCACCGGGTTCTCAGGGACCAGTGCCCACATGGGGGCCCCTTCTGGGCCTAGACACAGCGATTCTATCTGCAGACCCACTGATGCAAGTGTGGTGGCTGTGGGGCATCCTGGAGCGGCAGTCAGGGCCCCGGGAGGGATGTGGCAGCCCAGAGTCAGTCACGTGGCCTTGGTGTCACCAAATAAGCAGAAAGGACAGGTGAGAAGGACGCAGGTGTGTGGGTCTTAGGCTTACTGAAGGCTGATGGTTCGTCAGCAAGCACTCAGGGGTCTGGAAGACCTCTGCCATCACTGACCTCTGCAGCCTGATGTGGCCACCCTAATCTGGCAGTGACTCTCCCACCAGGCACAAGGCAGGACTTTCCTCCCTAGGTGGGATCTTGAGGTTTTGTTGGCGGGTGGCAGTTGGTGGGGCACCAGCACAACTGGAAGGCAGAAGCCAAGTTAGAACTCCCCACCCGGCCCCTGGCTTCGTGGTCAAGTTTTGACTTTCATACCTGTCGTGGTGAGGGCAGAATCCCACTGAAAGGGGCTCTGGGCTCCTAGGCATTGCTGGGGTTGCCCAGAGCCACTGGGGATCCAGCCACGTCCTGGCTCCAGTCCTAACGCACGGGGCAGGTGGAGGAGATGGGGTCCTCCACCCTAACCCCCTCACCAGGGACCACCCAGTCTTCTACTTATTGCAGTTGGGGAGGCTGGACCAGCTGGCTGAGGGCTGATAAGGGACAGCCAGGCGAGTGAGAAGGGGTGGCAGAGACGCGTGCTGGGCTGAGGGGCCATCTCTGGAGACCCTGCAGGACTTCCTCAGTTGCAGCAGGGGTCCTGAGAGTTGGCTCCACCTCCAGAGCCCCACCCTGGCCCCCAGCAGGTTCATCATCCCAGGGGCTCAATCCTGCAAAGGCAGAGATCGGACTCCTCCTGCCCAGAGAGAGCCAAGTGCTCTCAGGGGCATTAGCCAAGCTCAGGAGACTGGTGCACGAGGTCAGAAGGCCATGGGGTCCCCGTAGGGACAGAATCATAAGAGTTTCATTGGCAAGTCCCATGTGGGAGTCACCTCCTCCTGGGATCCCTCATCCCTATAATGGGGCTGGGCGCCCATCCCAGGCCTCCCTCCATTCCTGGACACCGCACAGTTGACAAAGGTGACTATGCTGGTTTGCACCGCTGTCTCCTGTCCTGGAGCCCACCCCGTGGTCCACTGCCTGAGTAGGGGCCACATTGATGCCATCGTGTGTCCCCCCACCCAGCACGGCCTGGCCCACAGCTGGGCTCCCTGAGCCTGTCCACATGAGCAGAAGGGGGGCACCCGCTCCCACCGAACAAGCCCTCAGATGAGCTCCTTCTGTGGTAAGTTCCCAGGCTGGGCACCTACGCCCACCACTCCAATTGCCCAAATCCTTCTGTAGACACAGCAGTTCACCTGAGTCAGTTCTGGGACGGGGGTGCAGGCCTGGCTCTGTGTCACTTGCCTACTATGTCACCTAAAGGGTCAGGCTTGTCCATCCCCAAGTCCTGGGCCAGCCCTGCCCTCTGGATGAGAGGCTGACCCCGGGCCTAGGAGAGCTGGAGGGGCAGGTCGCTGTACAGAGACTTATGACATGTCACCGTGTGACCCGAGCACAGAGCTGGGTGGTTACCTGGGGCTGAGAGCCCCCTGGGTTGTCTGTGGACCCAAATCAAACACTTCTCAGAGCTTAGGACAGGCAGTGTTCACCAGAGTGAACTGGGGGGGACCTTGTCATTGCATAGCCAATAGAGGCAATGTGTGTAGGGATGCAGGCAGGGCCCCAGATCCAGGACCCGGGCAGGAGCCTCAGTATCCTGGTCCCAGGCAGGGGGCCCCAGATCCAGGTCCTGCACAAGGGGCTCCATATCCAGGCCCCAGGGAAAAATCTGGGGCCTCCACCCCTGTGCCGTGTCAGGAGAGGAGCCAGATCTCTAAAGGGGTCCCCACTGGTGGACACAGCCCTAAGTCTAATATCCAACCGCTCATTCTACACTGGCAGCTGGCTCCCCTGCTCGCACTGGGGATTACTCCGAGGTGTGAGAACAGAGGTCCCCTCTCATCGCCTCATTGTCACCCTCTACTCAGTCATCCCTGGGACTCCTGACACTTCTGAGTAAAGGGCTCCTCCTCCTTGGGAGGCACCTGTGGTCCTGCCTGCGCTCAGGAGGGCAGTAAGGAAGTCTTTTTATGCACCTGCTGGCCAGCTGCCCCCGCTGTCACTGCCTCAGGTTGGGGACGTGCCCTGAACTCAGGGGGCCCGCTGGCATCTCCCCTGGTCTCCGCCTGCCTTGGCCTCTCCTGGCAGTGGGGAGACCGGCATTGGGGAGCCCATGCAGTTGGCAGGAAGGGCAGGAGTGCAGGATTGAGCCATTCCCAGAGACGGCGGTGGAACAATGGGGCCAGTTCCGCACTCCACCGGTGGGCCGGCCCACTATACATGCCAAACGGGCCGAGCAACGCCATGACCTCTTACCAGGCACCCGGCATCAGAAGCACCCCAGGGGGCAGGAGACGCCAATTAGCTTCGCCTCTCAACAGCTCCTTTTAGCCAAGTCCCTCCGGGCAAACACCTGCGACGCCCACCTGGCTCCTGGGAGGGAATTCCCTGCTGAGCTGGGCCCTGGGCTTGGGATCTTCTTGGCTGCAGGCCTCTCACTGCCCACGTCTCCCTCAGGAGAGCCAGAATGAGGGGCGGTCAGCCTGCTCAGGTTTAAACTCAGCTGAGAGGAGGTGGTGGGTGCTGCCAGGCAGAGGAACTCTGGGATGGGCGAGCTCCCCTGGTGCCAGTAGTCACCTGAGCACCTGGCTTGGGCGCACCCATGATCACCATATGACCGGCCCAGGACAGTCACAGGGGTGCCTGGAGACCGAGAGCGGGTGCGCGCTCACACTCACCAAGTGGGGCCCGGGTGGCTGGGGCTGGAGCCAGGGGTGGGTGGGGCAGAGTGGGATCCTGTGCTGCAGGGCTCTGGGCAGGGGCCTAGAGACGCCCTGGGGGTGTGGGGACCAGGCAGTCCCCCTCTCTCCTTGTCTCCATGTGAAAGAGGAAGCCTGAAAAATGACAGTCCCTCCCCATGGGGGGGACACATTTTCAATCCGCAGATGTGGGGCAGCTCCCTGCTTAGTGTGTCTTCCCTCAGGCATGGGCGCTCTCCCTGGGCCAGCCTCCTGCCCCTGCTGCTCTGCTTCTCTCTCCCTCCCACGTCTGGCCCCCTGGAGCCCCTGGGCCCACCCTGGGACTCTCCGAGCCTTCCCAGTCCTGGAGCCTGAGGCAGCCCATGAACAGCTCCTGGGGGGTGGGGTCGCTGATGGCCCATCTGCCTGCCCCCTGGGCACCCTGCAGAATCCCCAAGTTCCTCCAGGGTCAGAGTCTCTCTCAGGGGTCCAGTCGGAACAGGAAAGCTAGGCGTGCCGGGGTCCTGTCCTGTCCAGGGTGCAACTGCTGCATCCGGGCCTGGTGTTGGCTTAGCTGGCTCCACAGCTGGCCCGGGCAGGAGGAGATGCGTGGCCAAAGCTGCTGCGGGGTGGCAGGTAGAGGGGTTGGGGTGGGGCTGTGGGGGGCATGGGTGCGGCGGGGGCCAGAAGGGGGCTCCTTGTTAATCTCCCCATCCAGACCTGCCTCCATCAAGCCTTCCCCAGTGCCAGTCTGGGTGCTGGGAAGGAGGGTGTGTTTGCCGGCTCTGTTTGCGTTTTCTTGGTTTAGGGAGTATGTCCCAGGTTGCCCCCTGCCTGTCAGTGCACCCCGCTCTTGCTTCCCTGGGTCCTGGGGATGCCCCAGGTAGTGTGCTCTTTGGGAGGAAAGATGCCCCAAGCTGGCTTTTGAGAGGAGGCTCCCGTGTGTAGGATGGTGGCCCTTCCTCCACCCCTCCCAACTGCACCCCCATTGTGGAGACAGGGCTCTGGGGGTCCCTGCGCCCGGTGGGGTCTGGGCCATGTGCATAACCCCATGCCGCGATCATATATTGCCCCAGGGGGAAGACACATGTTCTTTTCCTCCCGCTGTCAAATCTCTGAATGTGTCTTAAAGTCTGTGTGCATAATTCACCTCCCTAATGTTTCTGCTTGGGAATCCTTTAAATTCAGAGCCACTTAAAGTCTCTGGGACGTGCTTTAGGATCAGAAAGATAGCCCTGCAATCCCGCTGGTTGCTCATAGGGCCTCCCGGGTTGGGGATCCTCTGTGGACCACTCCCTGCCCCCCTCAGGTCCACTGTTTATGCAGCAAATGGAGCAGGATATCAAGAAAAGCCTTTGGTCCTGAGGAGACAGACCTGCCCCCGGAGCCTCACCACCAGCCCCCACCCCCTCGTTCGGCTCAGGCAGGACTCAGCCCGTGTGCCCTCCTTCCTGCGGTGGAGAAGAGTCCCAGCGAGCAGACTCTGGACCCAGCAAGTCAAGGCCACGGGGGACCCTACGCGCTTTGCTGTGTCTGTGGAGGGCTGAGTCCCTCTTGTCGGGAGAGCAGTAGAGCTGCTTCGTGGCCTCCAGGAAAGTGAGAGAATTAGTGGTGAGCCCACTCCCTGGCCAGCCAGGTGGGCCACTTTGACACACAGCTCGCCCTGTGCCTTGGAGACAGTTACGCAAGGGCAGCTGTGGACGGCCGGGGGCGGCTGGGGCTGAGCCCCTTCGTGGTCTCAAGTTCTCCCCGTAAAGCAATGATTAAATTCATCTGAAAGTCAAATAAGAACCACAAATCAGAAACAGAATTAACAAGTAAACAGGGTCCGTGGGATTTGATCTGGATGTGTTTGCGGGAAATGGCCAGGGTCCCCTCCCATCTGCTTAGGCTTGGCCTCCTTGGAGACCCCAGGCCCAGGTCACACTTTCCATGAGCCAGGTCACGGAATCGGACGTGACATTTCCAGGCAAGAGCAAGAGTGAACATCCAGCAGCCAGATGTCAGCAGCCAAATGTCCGCTGGCTGGTGAGACCAGCGCCCTACAGAAAACCAGGCCCCGGGCCTGTGGGGTGGCGTGCGGGTTTGCCAGACCTCCTCCCAACCCATGTTTAAGGCCCTTGAGGCCTGGTTCTCCTATCTGAGGGTGGGTGTTTGAACCTATCCGTCGGTCCCAGGGCTTCAGGGCCAGGCCAAAACCAGAAATGAGCGAGCACAGACAGCCCCAGACGCCCGAGTTCAAGCCCCGTGTCAGCATGACCAGTGTAGACACGCATGGAATTCTCGCTCCCGCCCACCGGCCCAGTGGAGCTGCAGGCTTTCCCTCTCCGCTCTGACTCTGGGGCTGGTCTTGCTTTTAGAAGAAATGTTTCCACTCCCCCACTTTCCAAACGTTTTCTCAATTTCCCATGCATGCACGAACACACACACACACACACACACACACACACACATTCCTTCCTGGGAACAGCCTCAGGCTCAACCCTCCTGGTTCCAGGGCCGATGACGTGTGTTAGTTGCTGGCAGAGAGGGGGAGCAGCCAGCAGACACCCAGCCTGGCAGGACAAGGTTGCTCTTGGGATGTGAGCAAGTGAGTCCTCTGTACCCCAGTTGCCCAACGCTCTCAGTACTAAGCACCCCACAAAGCCAGTATGTGGGGGGCATGGCCAGGGTCCTTGAGGACCATTCCCAGGTGCGTCCGCTCTGGGCTGGCTTCTGGGACCCGTCTCCTTACACGTGAAGCCAGGTGGGAAACATTGGTGGGGGGTTAGTCGCTGTGGCCCAATGGACGTGTGCCTACTCCTCTCCCCCTGGTCCCGACATTCCAGAACAGCCTGGACCACGGCCCCCGGCCCTTCTCTGAGGGAGCTACCCACAGAATGGCTGACACCCAGTCCTGCGCCTGGTGAGCTGTGACGCTGGCAGAGCCACTCACTGTGAGGAACACACGGGGCCCCTCGTGCGCTCAGGAAACATGCTTGGAGCGTGTCCCATGCCTGTCACCCCTGGAGGGCCAGAGAAGCAGCTGTGAGCCAGACAGTTCACGCATGCCTCCCCCGGTGGTTACATTTCTGGGGGAAGAAGCAGACAGAAAACCCACAAATGACAAAAGTGATTGTGTTGCATCATGAGGAGTGTTCTGGAGAGACTGAAGCCAGAAGGGCCACGGGAATGCCAGGGGGGTGGGAATGGACCTTCTGACAGTGGTCAGGGATAGCCTCACTGGGAGGACCCGGGGCAGGTGGGACTAGGGATCTGCAGGGGTGGGGTAGGAAAGCACATCTGAATGGCTGCCCGGAGTCCCTGGCCTGGAGGGGGGCCTGTCCCCCCACGGCAGCCCTTCTGAGTCCCCTGTTCACGAGGTGTGTTTGGCCACATCTTGGGAGAACTGATGGAAGGTTCTCCTGAGCAGACACGCTCCTCTGAGCCTGTGTTGTGCTGTGGTACGTGAAGGTCTCCATTTAGGCGGTGAAACAATCACTTTCTTATTCTTCCCGGGGTTTTGTGTGTAGAAAGGCCTTGCCCATGAGATCAGACATCTGCCTGGGGTCACTCCTGTTAGTCTATGACTCTGTCTTCACCACGGCCTCTATAATCCGCCTGGAAGGTGCTCTGGGCGGGGGGGGGAGACATAAAGGCCAATGGGAAAGCCGGGTTGAGCAGTCGCCCCAACAGCATCAAGCATGAGAGCTCGCCATGCTCTCTTCTCAGGTTCATCAATGCGTGGGTCCTCAGCAGAGCACAGGCGTGGCTGGTCCTTCTCCACGAGGCCTTGAGGGGCCTGGTCTCCATCCCCGTGGGGCTCTCTGAACACTGAGCTGGCCTGTACCCACTTCGCCCCTTCTCGACTCCCAGCTCCCAGAAGAACGCCTCTCCCTGGAGTCCGCCCGTTCTTCAGCGGCACCCCTGCCCTGATCCAGACCTCTGTGACCCTTTCCCTCAGGGGTCACGCTCCCGTCCCGTCCTGTCAAGGCCACCACAGCCCCTTACTCACAGTGTCCCCTTCCTGCTCCAGGTCCCTCTCTCTCCGAAACTGACACTGGAAGTCCCAGTTATTTTGTTTTATTTTCAAGTTTTTATTTAAATTCCAGTTAGTTAGCGTACAATGTGATATTAGCGCCAGAGTCATTGTTTCTACAAAACACCCTGTACTCGTCACAAGTGCGCTCCCTGACCCCCACACCTAATTCCTTGTTCTCTGGTGCGGTGAAGTCTTCTATTCTCAATTTTTCAAGAGCAAGTGAGGTAAACCTGTCACAGGGCCCCTCCCGGGAGCACAGAGGGAGTAGGGACAGGGACAGCTGCCCTTGACCCTGGTGTGGGCAGGCGTTCTGAAGACAAGCTTGAATCACTCCTTGTCTTCCTGTCACCCTCGCAGTGGACATCAAGAATGGGGACACTTTGGAATGTGGGAATTGGGGGGGCTCTCACAACTCATTTTGGGATCCGATATACCATAAGGTATGTTTTGAGTTGTCCAGGTGCCCTGTGGGTCTGGGAGGGTTGCCCCGAAGCCGAGGCTTCGGGGCTGGGAGGGCCTCTGGGGGAGATGTCCTGTAGAACCTGCAGGATCCCCCCAGGAGGGCCTCAGCATCGCAAGCAGGTGAGGCGGCGGCCCGTGAGCCTGGCCAGAGGAAGAGCAAAAGGTCTGACAGTTGCCCCCCAGCCTGGCACGACACAGGACAGCTCCAGGCTTTGGGATCCCCACGCTGCCCCTGACTCTGAGGCTGCTTTCAGGACCCCCCACCTGCACAAACGTCCCCCATCCCTCCTCAGCACAGCCAAGTGAGTGCCGGGGTCAGGCCCACAGATGTGCAGGAACTTCTCCTTCACCCGTGTGTCCTTATCTCCTCAACAGAGACGGCCCCTGCCACCCACAGCCTGACCCCCCCCTCCTTGACCCTGTTCTCCCACCTGCTGGGAATTCAAATCCCATTTGAATGGGATGGAGAGATCCATTAACCAAGGTGGCCTGGCTCTGGGCTGCCAGTCTCACCAGTGCCCTGTGGCTTCTCCGCGCTACCTGGGAGACCAAAGCCTGATGCAGCTGGCCAACCCCCTCGGCCCGGGAGAGCGGACAGGAAGTTGCCTTCCTTCCCCACTGGCCCCATGAGGCGGTCTAGGCCCAAAGCTTCCCTGGGCTTGCTCCAGAAGATGTGCTGCCTGGGTCACAGGGTGCATTACAAAAAGACTAGCCCTTGGGTCTAAGTCTGCCCCATGTTTTGTAATCTGGGGGTCCATGCTCAGGGGTTCCCAGAGACCTAAATAACCAAGGAGCCTCCCAGTGCAGAGGGAAAGAGCAGTGCCCAGGGGGAGAGGCAGGGGCAGGGAGGGGACATGGAGACTCCCGTGCTGGGTCCCTGCAGGGAACAGAGGGCAGCCTTAGCTCAGAGCCAGCAGGCATGTCCAGCCCCAACACAGTGGCCTAGTGAGCCCACCTCCTCTGCACCCACACCTCCTCCCATCTCCCTTCTGCCCTGTAGAGCTCTCTACCCTAGCCCAAGTGCACCATGGGCGATCAGTATGTACCCCACACTCTTCCTGTCCCACTTCTCCTTGATCCCGGGGGGGGAGAGGTGGGCCATCCTGGTTGTCTTGGCCAGCCATCTGCCCAGACGGTACCATCTGACTCTTTCCTCCATGGGCTTCTTCCTTCGAGCCCCTGCCGCATTCCCAGCCCTCCATCCTATGGGGATCTCTCCCTAATGGGAGGCATTTTCCACTTTCTTCCTTCTGGACCATTTGAGTGTCACTGCCTATGGCTCCAGATCCCAAGGCAAGCACTGATCCATTGGCAAACAGACCTGGGCTCCAGTCCTGAATCTGCTTTCTAGAGACTGGGGAATGCCTACAGAGGTCACCTCTGTAACATGAGGGCAGCTCCCGTGCACAAATGTCATCGCAAAGGCACAATGACACAAGCTGGTGGGCAAGTCTGTCAGAGGCTAGAAGTCAGCGTAAATACTTGGGTCCCCACGGGAATGACAAGCCTCAGAAATGGCAACTTTGTAGATAAATATGAGATGCTTGTGTTTTAAATTCTTTTAGAAGAATTAACCATTCAACTAAAACAATGTACTATGAGGGTTCCACCACAGGCAGGATTAAATTTAATAATTAGGATGACTATAAATCATTTAAGCACTTGAAATAAAAGGCAAAACTCTCAGATTGGATCAAAGAACAAGATTCACTCTAAGTTGTCTATGAGAAATGCGCTTCTCATATAAAGACATAAATAGAACAAGAGCAAAAAGGTCTGAAAAGATATGCTGTGTGAAGGCTAATTGTATGAAAGCCCACGAGTCTATTAACATCACACAAAGCAGACTTCGGGACAAAGAACATCAACAGGAATACAGAGGAACATCCTATCAGGATAAAAGAGTTAATTCATCCAGAGGATACAACTCGTGGAAATACACAAAGCAAAACCGGAACAATTAAAAGGCCAAGTAAGCAAATCCACAAATGTCGTTGGAGATGGCAGTGTGCCTCTCGGAACAGGTGGACTACGGACAGAATATTGGGGGGAGGGGGCAGGGAGCTCAGCAGCCCTGTCCAGCAACCTGCCCCACGAAACTCCCACAGCGCTCCACCCCGGAGTGAAAGGAATGCACTTTCTTTTCAGAAAGATTCTCCAACCATGTGAAACCCGACACAGGGGAGGCAGCACCCCTGTCATCAGTGGGGAAAGGATTCGGTAAACAGTGCTGGGAATTTGCTGTCCATGCGGAGAAAAATCAAATAAAACCAGATCCTGACTCACATTGCACCCAAAGATAAAATCCAGGTGGATCCAACTTAATTGGGGGAAGCAAATCTTTAGAAGTTTTATAAGAAAATGTAGGGAGGTGTTTTGTGTAGGGAAGGACTTATTAAGGAAGTCCTAAAAAACACAAGCCATAAAGGACAAATATCAGTTTGATTGTATTAAAAGTACAAACTACATTGAAGGGTTTCATCACAACGCTAAGAAAACACCTGCACGTGTCTATACCACAGAAACAACTAAAGGGTTAAAATCCAGTGGATGTCAAGAATGCCTGGGGTGCCTAGATGGCTCAGTTGAGCATCTGACTCTTGATTTCAGCTCAGGTCATGATCTCAGGGTTGTGAGATCGAGCCTGCATCGAAACTCTCTCTCCTGCTCAAAAAAAAAAAAAAAAAAATCCCTACAAAACAGTATTAAATAATAAACAATACAAAAATATTAAAAGAGTTGAGGTGATATCCCTGTCACTTAGATATGGATAGATTTGAAAACACAACCGACCTCACTAATATTCAAAGAAAACAAATTATAGTACAATAGAATTCCATTCTACACCCCAAGGTCCACAACATTTTATAAGTCTCCTTATTCCAGATGCTGCAGAGGATGTCCAAAAAAAGAGAATCCCTGGGGAACTTCTGTTTGCACCCGTGAACTGATGTGACTCCCCACCCCAGACGCCAAGGGCCAAGTCCTGGTGAATCTGAGCCAGCAGGTCCCCGATGATGGGATCACGCCACAGAGACAGCCAGCCAGAAGATAGGATATATTAATATAATATAATTATCATCATAATAATCTATTCTAACAGATGTAGTTTATATTACATTTTATACTGCAATGATATTGATGATTATAATAAAGTATTATAATATTATTACATGTAATCCTATTGTATTATCAATACGTTGTGGTATGAGTGACTGGAGAAGCTTCCAGGCACAGAACAGTTTGCTCCCCCCAAAACCACATATCCCTTAGGGACGCAGACATAGGTGGTAAGAGTGTGTTCAGGTTCATGGTGAAGACACGTCCAGTGGCCGTCCTCTCCTGGAGGACGCTGAGGGAGAGTAGGGTCAGGGAAGGATAGGCTGGCTATATAACTCCATATTTAATGTTTCATTTCATGAGCTGATTGCTGGGGTCATGAGCAAATATCATATTATTCTTTCCATCCTAAGTCTGACAATTGGCATAAGCTTTAGTTACTTCCAATACTTTGCACGCTTTTTTTTTTTTTTAAGAGAGAGCAAGTGTGCACGAGTAGGGGTTGGAGTGTGGTGGGGGGGGGGGAAGGACTCTCCAGCAGACTCTGCGCTGAGCAGGGAGCCCAACGTGGGGCTCGACCTCACAACCCTGAGATCAGGACCTGAGCCAAAATGAAGGGTCAGATGCTCAACCGAATGTGCCCCCCAGGTGCCCCAAGTGACTCTAAATACGTTTGAAACTCAGCTCAGATAACAGTGTTCACTAGAACAGTGATGTTAATGTGAAGAATCGTGAGTTTTAGGTGGGAGGGTTTGATGGGAAGGATCTGGCTCTAAGCCTACGAAACTTCCCTCCAATGTGCGCTGGAGGCACATCCCGTGCAGTCGGCAGGTGGGGAGGGTGAGCGATGGGCCCCCCCCCAGCCTTATGGCTAAAGAGGTATTTCTGAGAGTGTGCTGGGGCCCTGGTCCCCAAGAACGCCTTGGGGCACTGTGAGGGCAGAGCTGGGAGGTTACTCCTTTGTCACGGGTGTGCGTTTGACCTGATGGTGCAAGGTCACAGGTGGGTGAGGCCACGAGCATGTGAGACCACGGCGGATGAGGCCATGGAAGGGTGAGGTCACGGGCAAGTGAGGCCACAGGCAGGTGAGACCATGGGGAAGTAGACCATGGTGGGGACAGTGAGGCCACGGGCAGATGAGGCCACAGGCAAGTGAGACCACAGGCGGGTGAGGCCGAGGACATACCCCGGTCAAGGCCACAGTGCTGATGAAGCTGCCCCTGCCCACTTCACCACCAGGCACTCAGGCAATGTGGAAAAATGATTGATTTTATTTCATCTCCGTGCCTGAGGAGATTTGTAATCTTCTTACAACGTGGCAAGTGCCCACGGAGGGCAGGCTGAGACACAGAGGTGTCTGAGGGGAAAGCAAACCCCTCATTCCTGGAGCACACTGGTCCCCAGAAGAATGATTTACCGATAAGCTATTCCGTTGTTTGTTTGTTTTTTTAATTTATTTATTTGTCAGAGAGAGAGAGAGAGCGAGAGCACACAGGCAGGCAGAGAGGCAGGCAGAGGCAAAGGGAGAAGCAGGCTCCGTGCCGAGCAAGGAGCCCGATGTGGGACTCGATCCCAGGACCCTGAGATCATGACCTGAGCTGAAGGCAGAGGCTTTAACCCACTGAGCCACCCAGGCACCCCAGCTATTCAGGTTTTATCTTTGCAGGTAATGTCTAGAAAATGAACAAAGCCACCTGGTGTTTCAAAGGAAACAACTCATTCTGTTGCTAATAAAATGTGACCTTTCGGGACACCTGGGTGGCTCAGTTGGTTGATCGGCTGCCTTCGGCTCAGGTCATGATCCCAGCGTCCTGGGATCGAGTCCCACATCGGGCTCCTTGCTCATCAGGAAGCCTGCTTCTCCCTCTGCCTCTGTCTGCCAGTGCTCACTCTCTCTCTCTCTGACAAATAAATAAATAAAATCTTTAAAAAAAAATGTGACCTTTCAAGTGAAAATTAGAATTGTGGAAGCCGTGTGTCCACCACGGAAAGCTTCAGAGCCTCCCATTACATAAAGACCCAAAGACAGGGTGACGCGACAGGGATTTTCAGAAGTCGGATCATGAAACGTGTCTTCCTTTGAAACTCCACACGACCCAGTGAACCAGTATTTCCCAAATGACCAACACGTCATGTTACAAAGTCACGTCTTACCTAGTGTGTGTGGACGTAACAGAGACGGGAAGGTCGCTGGTAGGGTTTCAGATCCCCATTGCAGGGAGCCCTTCAGAAACCACTCGTCTGGTCTGCTGCAGTGTCGAAGAAGGGTCTCCATGATTACCGGAAAAAAAAAAAACACAAGAAACGCTTTTTTTTCGCACAGCCTTCTGCCAGGATCTCGACGTGCACTTCAGTGAAAACAGCATATTCGGCTGGTGATTACAGAAACCGACGTGAGGACCTGTGCTGTCTAGCAACGCGGAGATTTGCAAAATTATAAACGAGTGCCACAGTTTTCACGAATATTTTTAATGGAAATATATTTGTTTTTCATGATAGTTATGTTAACATGTGATAGTTTTTTTAATGGTTATTTTTGATGAATAAATACTCTAACTGCGTAGTTTTAATTGTTAATACGATAGATAGTGATAGATACAAGCCACATGAACGAAAGCTTCCTGAGGTCCTCGGTGATTTCTGAGGCCACACAGTTGCTGACGTCTGGACGCGAGCACATTTATACGTCGGAGGTCTTGCAATTGCCAACGCAAGGCCTCTCGGACAAATGTCCCCACACAATGAAGGGGACCTGCTTTCTAGAAACAGGTCCTGAGCCTGAAGGTGTGAAGATGGGCCCTCGGCTGTGGCTTTGGAGGGCCGTGTTAGATGACAAGTTTCACTTCTGGTAAAGAAAAAAAGCTGATACTGCTTTTTATTTAGGACATTGTGATTGGAAATGCAGCCGTACCTAACAACGGCATCACAAGTAGACACTGAGGGGGAAAGAGAAAGGCGGGGTCCTGGCCCCCAGGGAAGTCTTTCCAGGAGCTGGGTGGGTCTGGAGATGCCCCCGAGATGCCCGGCCTCAACCCCACACGGCTTATCTCCCTCCTCGCGGAATTCACTCCACCAGGAAAAAATCAGATACTAGGCAGAGACTAAGGCAGTGTAAGGATGGGTGTCAGGAGGGAGGTTGGGAATGGCCGCTGCCTGGTGGGCGTGGGCGGGAAAGGCCTCTGGCAGGGAGGATCTCCGGGTGCTGGAAGCCAGGAGGGCGCGGCAGCAGGGCCGGGGGAAGTGTTTCAGGCCCAGGAACATAGTGGGTGTGTGCAGTAGAAGCACGAGCCAGAAGCAGTTCCGTGGGGTTTCTCCGTGGCAGGCTGTGCCGTCCTCACCAAACACCAGCAAACAGACCCTGTCCCAGGCCCTCCTTTGGGATGTAAGACCTGGCATCAAGCAAAGGGCCTGTGGCTCACGGAGGAGCAGAGCCTGGGGCCCGCGTACCTGCTAGAAGCCTTCCTCATGAAAGGTCCCTGGCATGTGTAGGGTGTTTCCAGGGACTCTGTTATCTCTTCCCCGCAAAGAAGGTGGACGACTGCTCACCTGACAGAACGATAGTGACGGCAGCAGGTGCCGGCAGGACGCAGGGACCCGGACCCCTCCTCCCAGGTGCTGATGGCCGATGTCGGCCAGAACAGTTGTTCTGGGAAGGAATACGGTAGTTTCCTACCGAGCCCAATGTGTCCCTAGCCCATGACCCCACAGTGACACTCTGGGGCCTTTATCCCACAGAAAAGAGTACTTACGCGCACACAGAAGCCTGTACACAAAGGATTTATTCGAAACAGCCCCAAACTGGAAATTCTGAGGATACGCCCAGGCAGGTGAGAGGTCGCGGTGAGGACTTGGAGAACCACCGCGCGGCGGAGAAGAGACCTGTTCACACCACACCCCGGGTGGTCACCAGAGGCGCATGAGACCAAAGCCAGCGCTGACCAGCAGTGTCTGGGGGCCAGAGCAGGAGGGCTGCTGAGGCTGGGAAGGGGGCCTGAGGGGGCACAAGGACCCCGCCGTGCAGCCGACAAGGGTCCTCCCGGCGGCGCTGCGTTCGGGCGCCCATGCGTCACTAACTCGTGGGGCACTAGGTGCACACCCATGCAAGGGCCCTACGTGGCCGGGACGCTGTCTGGGGAGAGACTGGGTGAAGGGCCCAGGCTGTTGCTTCTCACAACAGCATGTGACTCAAAATAACTCGTTTATTTTAAAGATGACAAAGATAATCAGGGGATCTCACCCCGTCGCCACAGAGAGTCCTCAGGGCCCTAAGGGGGAGCAGGGGGAGCGAGGTTGAAAGGGTCTGGACCCAGAGCTTCCCTGGGTGGTTCATGGCTGGTGCTGGCCCTCCAGCCCGTGGCTGTGCCTGGCAGAGCACATGGCACTGTCACCAAACACCGAACCCTGAAGGTTTTGCCCCAGACGGGCCCAGGTGAGCAGGGGCAGTGGACGGCCATTCCCACCACCCTGACCAGGGCGGAAGGCCTGGCTCCAGTCTGGGCACCATGCCAGAGCCATATGGACCAGCGCGTGTCCGGAACCTTCCCTCAGCTGTCGAGGAGACACCCCAGGGCTAAGAGCGAGAGTCCGCACCCACCGTCCTCTCTGGTTTTCGAAGACTGAAAGGTTAATGGGGCAAGTGGGAGTCGTTCATAGCATCTTTATTAACTTTTTCTTTGAGGAGCCGGCATGGGTTTAGGAGTTCAGGAAATTGAGGTGCATACAGATTTGCCAAGCCACACGCCCTTCCCCACCAGTGTTAGACTTGGCCTTGGCCAAGGCCTGGCATTTCGTGGGACACTTCATTCCTATTAAAATCAAATAAAATCATTCCACATGGGAAAGGCCTTTCTGACCCATCTCTTAGGTCCGTTCAGCTGTGCAGGGTGTGTGCTGACAGGCCTGAGGCGGCCCCTGTGCCCAGCGTCGGGACGGAGAGGCACCAGGGACACCAGGGACGGGACACAGCTCCGCAGCCTGGGGCCTTGGGCCCCGCTCCGTGATGCCAGGCCACCTCTGGCCGTGGGCTCTCGCTGGCCGGGGATGGATCCCTGCCAGGCCTTGCTCACCTCGTGCTCAGTGCCAGCTTCCAGAAAACTCCAGGTCTCCCCACTTGGCCCCTGCAGAATTTTTAAACTTTTCACTGAAGAGTTGCTCACTGGCCCGGGGAAACAGCTCCTGTGCGCAGACTTGGACTTTTTCGTGACCTTCACGACACCGTATTCCACAAAAGCCACGGGAGTCTGTCCTGCCCAGGGATTGCTAGGGGACATCCGTGACTGGGACATGCCTCTGGCTGGGCTGTTCGTGGTCCCGCACCATGTCAGAATGGAGACCTTGTCTGGTCACGGGCCCCTTGAGTGGCCCATGGCAGGTGAGGACCAAGGATAAACAAGCATGACCTAGGCTGGCACGGAGCTCCTCCGGCCCAAGGAGGCTCGTCTGTGGGTTTACCTCGCCCCTCCTACCCCTGAGAGGAAGTGGCAGGGGTCTGCCTTCTCTCTTGGGTCACAAATTCAGGAAAACCATGCAGAGTCACACAGGCCTGGGGTGGTCACCCCCAGCCCAAGGAACAGTCCCCATTGTGCGCTGGGAGGTCCTGAAGTGCCCATGGGGTCCGGGCGCTTGTCTCCCGCTGCCCTTTGTGGCTGCTTCTCTCTGAGGGGAGGCTGTTCACCCCAAACCGGCTGCAGAGCCGCCCAGAGCACTGATAGCTGTCTCGGTGCTTCCAGCGTCCCCGCTCACTCTGGCCATACTTCTGGATTGTCACCCCCTTGGCTAGTGGCCACAACTGCCCAGGCAGGTGGGGCAGAAGAGGGGAACGCTCCGGTGCTACAGAGCAGGAGAAGGGGGAGGGATGGGAAAACTGCTCACCTAAGGGGAGGGGGGGCGCAGAGAAGAAAGTACTACCAGCTCCAAAATAAACCCATCAACGCACGGCGCACACCAGACAGGAAGTGTGCAAGCGCTTATCAAGGCAAGAGGCTATATCCATCCCCAGAGAAGCTCCGCAGATGGCCGGTAAGCACAGGAAGGGAGGCTCAGCATCATTAGCCATCAGGGAAATGCAAATCAAAGCCACAATGAGACGCCACTTCACAGGCGTGAGGACGTGAGGACGGCTCTAATCAGAGACAGATAATGGGCCGGCGAGGCTGTGCGGAAACGGCAGCTCTCCCGCACGGCAGGCGGGGGAGAACGGCACAGCTGCTCTGGGGAACAGTGTGGTGACCCCGCGGAAAGTTAACCGTGGCGTTCCCACATGACCCAGCGATTCCCCTCCCGGCGGCGCATCCCAGACAGATGGAGATGTGGGTCCCTGCAAACACTGGCACGCGGAGGTGCACGGCCGTGTGGCTCCCCGCAGCTGGAAAGTGGAAACGCCGATGGAGGACGGATGGAACGTGGTCCGTCCACACGGTGAGATGCTACTGGTGAAGCCTCGACTCGGGCCACCCTGCAGACGAGCTTTGAAAACGGTTGGCTGGGAGAAGCCGGCCACAAAAGACCACAGGTACATGATTCCATGTACGTGAGCTTGTAGAGGAATCACACCCGGCGGGACCAAACGTGGGCTGGTGTCTGCCCAGGATTCAGGGAAGAGGATGCGGCACTGGCCATGACGCCTAAGGGAGGCAGCGTTTCCTCTGGAAGCGGTGAAAACATTCCAGCTTTGGCAGTGGCCATGGCCCCCCAACTATAAATACACGGAAAGTCGTTGAAGCACGTACTTTAAATGGGTGAATATCTATGAGTTCATTACATCTCTGTAAAGCTGATAACAAAATGAGAAGGTTCTGCATGCCTGGGAGCCAAGCTAACTAGCATCCTGAGTGTGGTGGGGGGTCCTGCTTGGGAGGCTAGGATCTCTGTCCTTGGATTCCGTGGCTCTCAGGCATGCAGCATCTCTGCTCTGCTCAGCGCTGTGAGAGCAGCTGACCCTGCGTGTTGGGGACAGGAGGGTGTCCCAGTGCATGGGGCAGATGTTAGGCCACGGCTTTGCTGACGTTGACCAGACGCAGGGACGTTCCCTAAGGACACACCGCATGCCCATTGAAGCCACGGGCCTTAGGTGCTGGCCCTTACCTCCTCCCTGTAGACTGCTCAGGTGGGAGGGAGCTGTGTCCCCTTCCTCTCCAAGACTTGACCCCTTAGCTCCGCGCCTTGTGTATTCATGGGGGGCGAGCTTTGGGTGCCCAGGGTTTGAATTAGTGGGAAGTAAATAGCAGGACAGCAGAAGGCAGTTGTCCCTGACAATGGGACGCAGCCCCACTAGGGCCTCTCCCAACACGGGAGCTGTGCTGGGTGCGGGCCTGCAGACGAGGCCATTGAAAGCATCTTGCGACACCTGGCTCTCTCACCATGTCCCAGAAGGGGTCAGACTCAGAGGCTGGACGTTCTCTCCTGTGAGGATGGATGGAACAGGGTGTCCCTCCTCTCTCCAGGAGGAGCAGGCTTTCCCCCAGAAGCCGCCCTGCACGCAGCTGGCTGTGGGCATCCCGCAGGTGCATGGGAGCAGTCCGCAGGCCTGGCCCATGGTGGGTGACAGGCGTAGGGTCCCTGGTCCCTTGCAGGCCACTTCACTGGGAGCCCAGTAATCATCAGGGAGACTGCACAGTCAGGGGAGGCCTTGGGTAACAGTGGAAGAGCTTGTCCAGCCCTGGGGCACTGTCCAGTGAGGCTTCACCCTGTCTCCCCTGACCCTCCTGCCTGCCTGGTCTGTCCCTCTACAGCCCTGAATATGGTGTCCAGGAGCAGGTCTGACCGGCCGCAGCCTCGCTCCCACGCTACACATTCCTGCTGCTCCTGGCCCCTTCATCTTTGGTGGTAGTCGTCCCAGGACCCTCCCTCCCCTCAGGGCTGTTCACAGCTCGGCTGGCATGAAGGTCACTGCAGGTCACTTCCTCTGGGGAGGAGGCTCTGTGCATTTGAGCCACTGCTGATGGCCCGCTCAGATAACTTCCCTGGCCGCTGCTCAGGGCCCGGAGGCTCCGACAATTCACGGAAACCTCCCTCCCCCATCCTGGCCCTCAGTGCCATGGGTGCCAGGCCCAGCATCTGGGGGCAAAGCCCGTCATGTACCCCGGTAAGAAGGGACACTTGTCTTCACCCCTGAAGGCCAGAGGGGCAGACTGGGCACAGACCCAGACACTCGGAACAAGCAAGGATCTCATTTTATTCTGAGAACATTGGGTAGGATCCACACAACCCCAGAGACGGCAGACCAGTCAGCCCATTAAAACGCAGCAGTGGGAAGACTGACCTCTGTGGGCCCTTCTCTAGGGTGCCGGGGCCCCCAGGTCTGTCATCGGCTTGTCCCCTTCCCCAGGGGGAAAGTTAAGGGCATTGCTGTCCACCATGGTGTGGACACGCTGGTCCAGGACCCTGGCCGTCCCATCCATCCTGCCAAAGCATCCTCGGGATTGACTTGTGTGTACCCCTTGCAGGAACGCGAGGCCCGGTAAGGTGGAAAGACGAGTCTTGGCATCTGCACATTTAAAAAAATTTTTTTTTCTGCTGAAGAAAAATAATCCAAAAAAATGACGCTAAAAATGTTGACCAGTAAAAGTGGATAGGCTGTTTATTGGAGAGTCACACCCAGGCACCGTGGAAGGCCACAAGCTCTGTTCCACTGGGACGGCATCATGTGGTTTTTATCTGTTTTCTTGTCATTTTACAAATTCTTAAAGTAGCCCCAATACTTTTCTGTTATTCACACATGTAAATAACATGACATACATTTACATATGTGTTCATTTTGCAGGAGCAGCCTCGGTGGGGGCTGTCCTTCCTAGTGGTCTCTTTCCTCTGGAGACCCCAGGAGCGGGGGGTGGGTGCTGAGGCCAGCTGCTCCCTTATTTTCCAACCTGGGATACCCAAGGGAGACTGTTTTCCCTCTAAAGGCCAAGCAGACACAGGGACGACGCACGCTTCCCTCCCCACAACCCCCGCCCAGACACCAGGATGCTTGTGTCTCCCCACTGTCCAGACACCAGGACACACGGTGACCCCCACAATCCCAGCAGACACCAGGGCGGTGCACGCTCACCATCCCCTCACGCCCCCCCAACCCCCGCCCCGCCCTGCCCAGATGCCGGGGGACAGGCTGATGTAGTTTTGGAATGTTGGTGAGAACGGGATCCAGAGCCGACAGCCCAGAAAGAATTCTTGAGACGTCTTTGGTGCAAAAAAGATGATTTTACTAAAGCATGGGGACAGGACCCGTGGGCAGAAAAAGCTCCTTCCCCGGGGTTCTGAGGAGTGACTGATTATATACTTTTAAGTTTGTGGAGGGAGTGGGGCTAGAGATAAAGTCTCTAAGGAATTTGAAAGCAAGGCTTTCAGGACCTTGAGGAACTAGCTGCTGTTAAGATAAGGTTACGTTTGGTTTTTATTAAAACATAAACATTAAGGGACTAAGGCAGCCATGAGTGCCTTGAGGAAGGTCATGCCCCACATATTCTAGGGCTCTATCAGGGGGCTTGTAAATAGTAAGGGAATTTAATTTTCACCCAGACACCAGGATGCGCTTGGAGGCCAGGTACGTCGGGCCCAGACAGGGGTCTGAGGGAGGACACCCTGACTTCTCTGTGTCTCCCAGCCTTGCCCGGTTTAGAGGGACCATGTTTATCTGTGGGATGCTCACACTTGCACAACCGCAGGGCGGCATTAGATGAAGACCCCCGACTTGAGCCCCTCCTCCCCAGGTGCACACAGAACTCAGACAGACACCCCCCGGCGCCCCCTGGGAGGAGCCCTCAAGTCAGCTATTCGGGAAAAGGACAGCTTTTTACCTGCATTATTGTGGATCATATCGTGGACGTTATTACCCATAATCCTAAGCAATGGACACACAAGGGTTTGAACTCCGCATTTTCCTTTTCAATAATACATCGCACATTTGTCTTGTTACTTAGTCTTGAGAATTATATTAGAGGCAATATAATCTTCAACCCATTCAGCATGCCATAAATTACCTCCCCATTCCCGGACCGACAGGCATCCAATTTACTTTGTGAGTTGTATAATTCTGTCATAAACCTCTTCATGCATAGGCTTTTGTCCATTTTTGGAATTTTCTTTTAGAACGATTTCCCAGAAATGTCACCGTGAGGTCAGCGGAGCAAACAATTTTATGATTCGTGTTATGTGCTGCCAAGTGCTTTCCCAAGCAGCCTGTCTCTGTTTGCAGCGCCCAGGAACGCAGGAGCAGGCAGGTGCAAGGTGACTCCCCCCGGAGCGGTGGACGGCTCAGAGCACGAGGGTCCCTCCTGGCCGAGGGGTCCTGGAGGTGCTGCAGGTCTGGGGGGACGAGTCCTGCCGGCACCCAGCAGCCAGGCTTGGGGTGGGGACGCATGCATCTCGTCTACCCGGCTTGGCCTCCAGGCTGGTGGGAGGCAACCGGGGGTCGTCTGACCCAGGCAGCCGAGGGCACCATCACTGCCCGGCCCACCGGTTTGCCCCGTGATCTCTGAGATGTAAGTGGCCCAGGCAGGTGTCCCCTGGGCTATTTCCGTTACGGCCCCTCCACCGTCAAATGTGGGGCCTTTTAAGCATTGACATAAACAGCGGTAGTAACTGGTCGTAACCCATAGAATAGGGCAGGAACCCTGATTTCCTGTTGCTACAAAAACAAAGGAATAAATGAAGGGGGGAAGGAAGGCTCTCCTTGCAGAGAAACACGAACCAACAAACGTGGACCGAATCGCGGAGTCTCAGAAGCAGCAGCCGGTCACCACCCAGGCTGTAAAGGACTCAGACCAGAAGCTCAGAAGCTCCGACGGCTGCGGCTGCCCGGTGAGTGCTGATGGGAGCTCCAACCCAGGCCTCACTAGCGCTCATCCCACCCAACTTAGGATGTCGCTTAGTGGAGCCGGGGGGGGGGGGGGGGGGGGGGGGGGGGGGGGGGGGGGGGGGGGGGGCACAGCCAGCCAGGGGAGGGAGCAGCAGACCTTGAGCCTCCAGCCCGCATGCAGAACCGTCCATGGCCTCACCTCTGTGGGGAACTGTGCCCAACCCTGGGCCACGACCTCACCTCTGCGGGGTCCTGCACCCAGCCCTGCCCACGACTTCACTTCTGTGAGGATACTGCACCCACCCTTGGGCCACAACCTCACCTCTGCAGGGATTTGCACCCAGCCCTGGGGCATGACCTCACCTCTGCAGGGAAGCTGTGCCCACCCTGGGGCACCATCTAAGCTCTGCGGGGACCTGCACCCAGCCCTGCCCACAACCTCACCTGCACCCACCCTGGGGTCATCCTGTGAATGGCCACCTGCACTGTCCCGGGCAGTCATGTTCAGGGAAGACAGGATGGCTGAGCAAATATTCCTGAGAACAGGGCAGAACAATGCAGGAGATCCAGTCCCGGGTAGGAGCCTGGCCTGGGCAGAACGGCCACAGAGAGAAATCCTGGGGCAGCTGGTGAAACAGAAGATTGCTTTCTGTGTCTTAGGAGGATTTTATTATCTCTTAGTCTCCCTTTAGGAATATATCTCTTCTTATGTGGAGGAGAGGGTTTCCTGGGGGGATGCAAATGAGAGGGGGCAAGTCTGGTCTCGGCTGCGACTCTGGGTGGTGATGCGATGGGCCACCAGCATAGCTTATTCCCACTTCTGCACCCACATTCAGGCCCCCAGATGCACCAGAGTGTGGAGGGACGTGGGTGGACCCATCAGGAAGGAACACAACAAAGCCGGAGAGCCTCGGTACCTGGGCCCCGGGGTGGGGGCGTGGAGGGAGGGATTGCCGCCCAGAGAGGAAAAGGAGCAGGCCCCCACGGGGGGATGCAGGATGCCGACAGAGGAGTCTCTGGGCCACAGCTCTCCGTCTGCAGGCACCGCAAGGGGCCGTAGCCTCCGCGTGGTACTTTAAAGTGGGAATCAGCAGCCCATCGATGAATGAAAGTTGCAGAGGCAAAAACACTGGACAGCCACGGAAAGAAGGACCAGGCACTTTTAATCCCAGAGCAGGCACAGCCCCTCCCGGGTGAGCGGCCCAGATGGACCCTTTCCTTTCCTGGGTGCATTTCTGAGCCTGGGCAGAGGGAGTTGGCTGAGGGACAGTCCTGGGGTTGTTGTGAACATCAGATGGTGGGCACGAGAGATTAATGTGGGGGAGACCCAACTGTGTAGCAGGTTCTGTGTCAGCTCCTTACCCCGTGGCACGTGCAGGAGGGGGCGTGTTTGGCCTGGGCCAGAGGGGGAGGCACGGAGGCCAGCGGTCAGTGTGGTCACAGTCAGGTCTCTGTGTGAGCTGCACGGGGTCCCAGGAGGGCCAGCTATCTGATGACGCTTTGTGTCTGGGGGTGCTCCTGGGTGAGGTCGGCATCTGACCTGGCAGACTCGGTGCGGCAGACGGCCTCCTCGGGGGGTGCCCTCTCCACACTTGGAGGGCCAGCACAGAACAAAAAGGCAGAGACAGGAGGAATCCGCCCCTTCTCTTTTTGGCTCGTTGCTGAAGAATTCCTCAAAATAAAATCTCCTTTTATGTCCTGTTGGTTCTCTTTCTCTGGAGAATACACATGAATACAGGCATCATCCCTCCAAACTGCATCCCAGTTCTGAGCCAGTCCAGGTCCTAATGGGCGAAGGCAGAGGGAGACAAGCCCTTATCTGAACACAAGGGTCCACAGAGCCAGTGGCAGGGGGAAGGGAGTGTGGGCATCCTCAGGAAAGAAATGCGCCAACTTTAGACTATCTGTTTTCTGCACACACTCTCTGCCCTACAATAAAAACTTACAAGCATGTAAGACCCAGAACCTTCCATGGATAGACCCAGAGCAGGGCCCCTCCTGAGAGGCCATGCCCATGGGGGACCACGCAGATGGGGACCAGAGCCAGGTGTCCAAGGGAAACAGGGTGCTACTTGTTGGCTCTGGGGCAGAGTGGGTGGGTGTTAGGCACAGAGAGGGCTGACCTGGTGTTTTGAAAGGAGATTCTGGTGGCAGACGTGGGGACGGAACTGGAGACCAATCTGGGTGAATGACCAATGCAGGGAGGGACACCCAGAGGCCTTGTTCATTGGCCAGCCACACGTGTGAGAGAGGCGGAGTGGAGTGACACAGAGGGTCAGCTCCACCAGAAAGGCACCCCTGCCCTCTCCCCTCCACCTGCATGCACCCTGGGTCCGTGGAGGCCACGGGGACCACAAACCAGACCTGTCCTCCCGCCAGAGGCCACAGAAAATGGCAAGGAGCTTCAAACCCAGAAAGTTAATGCCTCCGAGTACTTCGCATATTATTATGAAAGTGCACTGAGAGCCATTTGCATAGTTTTGACTTTTCATTGCACATTTCAAAAATAGGCAAGGAGAACTACCAACGTTGCTATAGATATGCTCTTACCAGTACTAGACTTTATTTTTAAAAATAATTGGCTTTATTGTGCTAGAAATAGTCACCATACATATTACACGCATTTAAAGTTGGCCTGCTTCGACGTTCATGCACCCGATAAATAAAATTAATTTTGTTTTTCATGACGAGCTAAGCTTATTTGTTAGACAAATAATTGGATGGATAGTTCTTGTTAATCCCCCGGTGCTCTTGCCATGGGGAGCCCCTGTCCCGCACAGAGTCCCCTGCACTGCAGGAGTGGGCCGGGTCCTGGGAGGGTGAGTGGGCCTGCAGGGGGCAGAGGGAGACCCTGCTCAGAGAGCCGCGCAGAGAGCATGGCATTGGACCTGTTCCTCTCCTTAGGAGGACTCGCAGAGCCTCCAGATCTTTCCATCAGAAGTCCTTGTGAGAGGTCTGTGTGGCCAGGCAGAAACGTGGCTGTGCGGACCTGTCTGATGGAGGTCCTGGCAGACCAGAGATGCGCTGGGCCGACAGGTGGCCGGGCAAGCTGAGGACATAACAGGCCATGGGGAGACCAGGCAGTGGTGACGGGAAACAGGAGATGGGCTCTGCCATCTGGGACCATCCCCCTCTGGGAGACATCCCAGCAGTGATGGGGGGGCCTCCACACCTGGGTGTGGTTCTGGAAAGAGCAGGCCAGGACCCAGCTCCAGAGCGGGAGGCAGCGTTGAAGCTGGGGGTGCATGGGAAGCAAAGACTCTCTGGAGGAGGTGTGGGGACCCCATGACCATCCCAGCTCCCGCAGGAGCAGAGCTCACGCCTGCCTCCCAGAGGGAGTGTGGGGACCGATTGGCGACCATCCCAGCTCCCTAGGCACTGGTTCTGAGCGTGGGGCTGGAGGAGAGGTTGCTGTCAGTCCCTGCTCCGAACGGAATGACCAACGTCCAGGCTGGGGGAGACACCCGGGGAGCAGTCGAGGGCTCAGCCCTGGTCGACAAGGAAGAGGAGGCGGAGGAAGGAAGGGGGTGTCATGGATTGCCTCCTCTCTGGGAGGTCGGGCCTGTGGAACCAGACAGGAGAGGAGAGTGCAGTCTAGTGAGGCTGAGCCTCTCCTTGATGATGACTGGCCCTGTGAGAACCTCGCCCTCCAAGAAAGCCCTCAGCCTGCCATGGTGATCACGGCTCCTTTCCTCCTGCACAAAAGGGACATGTTAGAAGCAGTCACCTTCAGACCACGGTTTCTTATGTCCCAGAGCAGATGGACAGGCAGGGGTGGGGACCACGTGCCCAACCCCACCCTGCTGCCCATCTCTCCACTGACATCACGGAGAGGCCAAGAGCATCTGAAAGTTTAGTTTTGTTTAAAATGACTGGTGTTATTCCCTGAGGTTGGGGGGTGAGTGCATGCCTATGGGAAGGGGCGACTACATGTGTAGGTGGGGTTATGTGCACGCGGCCCAGACCCCTCGTAGGGCCCCGCAGGCCCTCGCTGATGTCTATACCTCCCGCAGCGGGTTCCGACCCGGATGTGGAAACAACAGACCAGGCCTCCCCTCCCTGAGTTCAGCTTTGCCACACAGAGGGCCGGGAGATGAATGAGCCCAAGGGTCACCCCCGCGTGGGTCCTGAAGCCACGGCAGACCTGCGCCCATGGCATCCAGAGAGGTACCACAGGACCCGGCAATTCTACTGGACTCTCTCTCATTCCCACCCAGATTGCTGCTTTTGGGAAGGACGATTCACACCACTCTGGGCCGAGGCTCTGATGAGCTCAGGCCTTCACCCCACCCTGGCTCCGATCAGAGCCTCCTCAGTAGAGGGCAGCGGAACAAACAAATGAATGGGCAAGGGACGTTGAGGAGCTGGTCCCCGGCCGCACATGTCTTCTGGGCTAAGGGACCCCCTCGCTCTGTCGCGTGGCTGGGCAGCAGCCCTCCCGTCTGTGGGCTCTGGGACTCCCTACTGTCCTGAAAGGTACTGAGGACCCCAGAGAGTTGGTGTTCATGGGGGCTACAGCCATTGGCATTTACCTTCTGAAAAAGGGAAACAGAGTTTTCAGAATATTCGTGAATCCATGTGGAAATAATGACAGCCCCATCCCATGTTAACATAAAGACTATTTCTCAGACTACAATTGCGTATTTTATGCAATTCAGCGGGAAGAAAAGACAGCACTGGTTTTTACCGTTCTTTGTCACACCCGCGCTCGCAGGAAGGGCAGTGTTTCTCAGACTGGGTTCCGTGCTCGATTTGTTACGATTTATTGTCCCATCGGGGCTGAGCGTGGTATGCGGTGTGTGGGGGAGCGTCTTAATAGCTTTCCAGATACTCGTGGATGATCTGCTTCGATACCACACCCGAACTTGACAGCGGTGGTTTCTCAAGCCCCTGGAACGTGGAATCTGCAAACACGTCCGTGGGCTTTCCGTCTGCAGTTCTAGGAAAACGCGTCGGTCTGTCTTGCACCTCGAGTCTGTCTTTCGCCCGGGGAAGCATGCAGGTCATGACGGGTCGTTTGGAAACGATGTCTTCATGGAGTTACGCAGACTCCCCGAAAGTTGCTACATTTCCTTCCACAACATCTCAGGCATCTCATTTGTGAACATCGCCGTCCACCCCTCAGAAAAGGACTGGGTGGCCATCAGGACACATGCTTTCCAAGACCCTGGTTTTCATCTGAGTGATGGACAACAAAACACCGCCCGGGGTTTCGCTTCAGTAACAGGCTCCCTCCATTCGCTTTTGAGACGACCTTTGCCAACACCCAAGTTGGATGAACCCCCCCGGGGGTGTTGGCTATTCTGTGTGAAAACCGGCCCGTGACTACTGCACACGTTCAAGGCGGTGAGGGCCTTGCTCCAGGCCAGTGGCGCCCTCCGTGTGCGGCCCCGGGCTGTGTGTGTCCCCCCCATTTTGTTCCACAGACCGTTAAAAAGATGATCAAGATTTATGCAAGTTATATTTCTTTTCTTTTCTTTTCTTTTCTTTTCTTTTCTTTTCTTTTCTTTTCTTTTCAGAGAAAGACGGAGGGAAAGAGCAGAGGGAAGATGGGGAGGGAGAATCCCAAGCTGACTCCACACCATGGAGCCTGACACGAGGCTCGATCCCATGACTCTGAGATCACGCCCTGAGCCGAAACCAAGAGTCGGATGCTTAACCGACAGAGCCTCCCAGGCACCCCCCAAGGAAGGATTTTTGTTGCTTATCAAGGATACCCTTAAGGAAGACTGATTTTTTTTTTTTTAAGACCACTGTGGTCCCTGAATCCGGGGGCAGGTCTGGGGCTGACTGCCACACACGGGGTTCCAAGTCACCAGCCCCGGTCACCTGTGTCCCCCAGAGTCTAGGCGACAGTGCTGCTTTCTCAGGGAAGTGAAGTGGGCAGGGTGTGTTTCCCATAGAAGTTACTGTTTGGTTTTGTTTTTAGTAAATACCTGACAGTTTAATTTTGATGGATGCACAAATGAAATGTTCCCAAATATAATGTCTTCTCCTGAGAAATGCCTAGAAATACAGAGATATTTTCACAGCCTCTTGCCCACAGCTGCTGGGTGTGCACGGAGCTGGAGCCCATCATGGGTGGTGGCCTCCCATGGTGGAGGTGGGGGGGGCAGTGCCCAGCAGGAGGTCCACTGGGAATAGGGATCTTGTCCACAGGAGGCTAGGGCTCACGGACCCTCTGATACAGAGACCACAGGCACATGCACACCACATCTGGCCTCCCGATGGGGGGATCAGGAAGCCCACCATGGACCAGGCGCCCACACAGAGCAGGAAGCACACTGAGTGTGGGTGAGGACTAGGGGGCTGGGCAGGCGACACTACAGAGGTGAGGCAGGGCTGGCTCCTGGCCCCCGAAGCAGGGAGGCTCTGACATACCTCCAGGGGCTGGGGTCAGCCCAGCCTCAGCAGATGTGCCCCCCTGAGCTGCAGGGCACCAGAACTGGGTTTGCTTCTTTTGCTGCAGAATGCCAGGGCGCAAGCAGGAGAGAACCCCAGGGCTTCCGTTAGAGACTGCAGGTAAATACTAGAAGGATAGATGAAGGAATGAGCGCATGGTCTCTCCACCAACTGCTGTCCAGCGAGCCGCTGAGACGGCCCTGGTGTTCCCCCCCCCCCCCACTCCACGGGGTCCTCCCCTGCTGAGGGAGGAGGGACTCTCCTTAGCAGTGGCTTCTGTGGGAGATGTCCAGCCATGGCCAGCAAGACCCAGTAGACCCATCCCCTGCCTGACCGCACCAGTCAAGGCCTGAGCAGGAAAGGAGAGCCCTTGAGGTGTTTCGCAGAGAAGGGACCCCGTAGAGGGGATTGTTTCCAGTTAGAGGAGCTGGGGCGCCGTCCAGCTTTCACATCAGGGGGACTCTGCTCCCTGCCTCGGGCAAGAGGGGTGGAGGAGAGCAGCCCTTCTGAGCCTGGGTGCTGGGCCCTGGCAGGGGAGCCAAGACCACTGAGAGGGGGGCTGTCAGGTACCAGATGGTACCCCCAGGGTCTCCGTCTTCCTGCCGCGTGGTCTTCAAATACACCTCCCGTGACCAAATGCCCAGGAATCCCGGGAGCTGCAGGCCAGGAGGTCAGCATGGAGGACGGGTCCCAAGCTCTCAGCTCTCGTCTGCTCCGGTTCCAGCTACCCTCCCCCCGTTGCTTGGCCCAGCAGCTTCCCACTTGCTGTGCCCGCAGCCCACAGTGCTGCTGATCAGCTCTCCAGCGGCTGCCCAGCCCGTCCACTTCAGAAAGGCCCCCGACTGCCCACCCTCACCCTCTGCACCGCACCCCACCACATGCCCCTCTCCACCCACTCTCCACCTGCCTCCTCCTTGCCTGCTGTTGGCTCTTCTGGGCTCTGTCCTTGGACTTGAGGGTTGGTGGCAGCACCGTGGCCTCAGTCCCGGCACGTACCCTTCTCCCATGGCCACGGCTCTGCTTCTGAGATCTAGTGATGCTCCCTAGTCACTGGCCTAGGTTTCCCCCAGCCTTGCCCCACCCCAGATCAGGGCCCTTCTGAGCGTGCCCCCTCGTGTTCCATGAGGCCTGGTCCACACTGACTGCCGCCTGCTTGCTTCGTCCACAGAACTGGCCACAGCGATGCTAACAGACAGCCTCCAGAGAGCAGAAGGAAGGGAAGGTTCCAGGCTGCCAGCTTCTGGCCCCCATGGCCTCCTTCACCCCAGACATTCTCCTCTTCCCCTTGTGGTGAATCAGTTTGCCTGCTGGCAGGTGAAACGTGAACCCCCTCCCCAGTCTCTGGGGTCCTGTGTCTCACCAGACATGGATCCCGCTCACGCCACACTCAGGCCAGATTGGCTCCAGCTGAGGCCTGCTGTGAGTGGCTGGGGAGGTGACTGGGGGACCCAGGGGTCTTCCCAGAGGGACTCTTGCAGGCTTAGGCCCCTCAGAAGGTAGCAGCCATGCCAGGAAAAACACATCAGTGGGCGTTGCCTCTCCCCAGAGTCTGGGAACTGGCATTCCAGAGTGGGCGAGAGGCTGGGACTGGTGCAGCCATCTCCAGGGAAGCTGAGGGCATGCATGTGTCCCCAGGGCCCTGAGGAAGGTGCTGGGTGACTGCACGTGGCTTTGCCGTCTCTGGTGTGTGCCACTGAAGACCTGGGGATCTCTCCTCCCTACAAAGCCCTATTTTCCCCCCAGGCAAATGGCCAAAGTGCCAGTCACCTTCAGAGAAACCTTTGTCCAAGGACCAGGAAACCAGAGCCAGCTCTCAGGAGGAGAGCAAGAGCTTCTGCTCGGCCCGGGCCACACTGTGGAGCTGCCTCGTTGGGCGAGATCCTCCATCTGAGTGCATGTGTGTGTGTGTGTGTGTGTGTGTGCATGCCCATGTATACGTGTGCATGCTAGCACATGGGGGAGAGGGCAGGGGCCTCTGTGTGTGAATGTGTCTAGGGATGCACATGTGCCGGTGTGCGTGCACACGCATGTGAAGGAACACCGTGAGTGTGCGTGTGTGTGTGTGTGTGAGCATGTGTGTGTGTGTAGAAGGCTAGGCTACAGTAGCATTGCCCTACCTCGTCTTCTCCGCCGACGGGCTGGAAGAATTGCCTAAGCGCGTGGCCTGTGTCAACTCATCCCCATGTTCCGACGTGGGAAGGCTGTAGGTGCCGGCACTTCCATGACTGGATTTTTCCGGGGCTCGGCAATCACCTCGATCCCATGACTTCTTCTGGGGTGTCATCCTGGATGAGTTTGGTGAGACATGACTTAACCCCAATAGACACCCAGTGCTGGAAACTGTCCAAGCCTGTGGGCTCCTCCGTGTCCCGATGGCTGTGGTTAGAAACAATGAAATAACATGGCCATGCAGGGGCCCAGCCAAGGCTCCTCACCCACACTGGGTGCTGCCTCAGAGCCCACAAAGCCTCCCTCCTGTTCTCCAGTGGTCATGGCCATGGTGGGGGAGGACAGAAGGGGGAGGGAAGGGGGGAGGGGTGAGAAAAGGGGAGGGAAGGGGAGGGAAGGAGAGGAAAGAAGGAGGGGAGGGAAGTGAGGAGGGGAAAGGGGGAAAGAAAGGAGGGAGGGAGGGAAGGGGGGGTAAGTGGGGAAGGAAGGGAGGACCCCAGGTCTGAAGGAGGAGAAGGCTCAACATCAAAGAGCTCCTCTATTGCCAGTCCCACAGGGCCTGTTCTCAGAGCTGCCCCAGAGTTGGGAAAGGTCCCGTTGTCTTCACCAGAAATAAAGGAGCACACACAGCCCCAGCCTGCCCTGGCTGTCATGTCCCTGGGCAGTGAGCCCGTTTTATACAGGGAGGTTAACGCTGACCCTAGTGGGTGGCAGGTGCTGGGTCTCAACAACCTGGCAACAATACGGTTTCTTCTTCTTCTTTTTTAAGACAAAGAGCCCTGAGCAGTAATTGACAACACTGTTTTTGGAATATACAAGCTAATTTTACCATACCCAAAAGAAAATAGAAATTCTCTCTCCTGAACAAATACCAGTGTTCTGTTTCTGTGGACCCCGTGGATACATGCCTGCCTTTAAATAATTCTCTAGCACCCTGAACACCCCACACACCGACCCCTGACCCACACAGTTGGGTCAGGGACTGGAGGGGGCCCAAGGGAGTAGCCTCAGCCACCCAGACATTGGGACCCAGCAGGAGGGCTGGGCTGACACCCCCCTGACCCCCATTCTCCAGCCACCCAGGGAACCCTGTGACACTCCCTCTCGCCAGCCCCCCAGGGTAGGTTTCCTCATCCACACAAAGGGGACACTGACAAGCATCTGTGAGTCTGTCACTGCAAGGATTCCTAGGACAGATGACGTTTCCTCCATGGTGCTGGCTCATAGCCCCTCCCGTCCTTCCCCACTCCCACCCCAGAGCCAGAGTGAGTGTCCCCTTGGCTAATAACTAACTGGTGATCACCTCTGCCAAAACCGATTTCAGAAGTTAACATATTTCAGAAAGTTAATAAATGAAAGTCTCTTGCTGTCCATTTTTTCTCCCACTCGGGAATCTACGGTCCTGCTGCAGCTCATCATCCCACCCCCTGAGACAGCACTGCAAATGAGCATGGAAGACCCCAGAAGGCCCCGAGGGGTGTCCACGTGTGCAGGGCCTCTGCTGGGAGCGACTGAGGTAACTCCGCAGACCACAGGCCGCCCGGGGCTGCTCACTTCCCCCTTCCCTGCTTTTCTAAACAGGGTGGAAACTCAGCAGGGGAAGCCTCAAAACCAGGAGTGGAGTCCCAGTCCCTCCACGCTGCGGCTGTAGGGGCGCAGGTGGTGTCCCCCACCGCCCACCAGGCTGAGGACAAGCTGGTGCGTGGGCCAGCCTGTGTGTGTGTGGTGCCCAGCGGCTCGGGCGGGAGCAGAGTGTGGCTTCCAGCCTGCACCAGGCATCCCTGCCTGGGCACGTCTGAGCAGAGGGCTGGAGAGTGGCACAGATGGAGCTGAGATAGGACTGCTCCTTGCCTGCTGTGCCGGGTGGGGGGGCATGTTCCTGAGCGACCCAAAGCACAGCTCTCCAGCTCTCTGGTCGGCCAGAGCTTCTCTGGAGGGCCGGCCCCATTGGCCCTCCTTCAAAGGCTTCTTTCCTCTCCGAGGCAGCCGAGAGTGGAGGGAGGGTGGCAGGAGGGAAGAAGTGAGTGGAAAGGCAGGAACCCACCGTGGGAGAGGCTCCTAGGTCTTGGTAGTGGTGACAGCGTGTCCCCAGTCGGGCAGTCCCTGCCTTCCCAAACATGGGTCATCCCCAAAGAAACCTCCGAAAGCCTGGGCCTCTGAGCATTGCAGGCAACTCCTGGGGCTTCAGGAACCCCCAGCGAACCGCAGCACGCTCAGGCAGAGCTGGCCATGAAGCACAGCCACTGGCCTGGTTCCCTGGCTGGGAGGATGGGGCCGGCCTTTGAAGGGATGACAAGGGCACACCTGGGACTTACAGGACACCCTCGGGCGTCTCCTCATTTGACATCACGCTGCTGGAGGCAGAGTCATGGTCCCCACTTTACAAATGGGGGGTGCTGGGACTTGGACAGGGGCCGAGACAAGCCATGAAGGGAGACCTCAAACCCAGGGCTGGGGGCCCTACTGCCCGGCATGGAGGCCTCTGTCTGGGAGCTGGACAGCCCAGCCCCCAAGGCCAGGTTGTGTGGAGAACCGCCATGCTGGGATGGGTGCAGCCACCCTGGCTGGAGGTGTCGCTCTTGTGGGCAGGCATCTGTCCCCATGGTCCTCTTGGGGCTTGATTCTACTGGAAGTGGTCCACAGTGGTCCCGGGTTCGAAAGGTGGGGGCCAGGGCCAGGACAGCACACAGAGAGCTCCGGGTTGGCCAGGCCTTAAGTGGCCCCAGCCTGAGGCGCTGTCTGTGGGGAGGGCCAACCCCCACACACTCCCAGACTCAGACATCACAATTCAGAGGCATTTCTGGCCCAAAACCAAGTACCCTGAGTGCTGAGGGGTGCCCAACCTGGGGAGGGTACCAGCACTCGTGGGTGGGCTCTCAGCATCTTCCAGGCCTCCCAGGTAAGGCCCGAGGCGGAGGAGCTGGCCCCAGGCTCAAGGAGGGCCCTTGAGTCACCGGAGCAGGGACATGGGTGGCCAGAGCCCGCCATAGCCTGCAGCAGGAGAGGAAGAGCAAGGCTTGGCAGAAGTTCTTGGCATTCTAACAGGCTCCATTTTCCAGGGAGCCTGCCTGGGGAAAACATGGACCAGCAGCGCTCTGTAGACAGACCAGGCGTCCTCCCAGGGCCAGGTTGGAATACTCAGTATGACCAGCTAGCTATGCACCCGCTAGTGGCCCAGACAGAGCCCAGTGGAGCCCAGTGCCCCAAATGGCAAAACCTATAATGAAAACGGAACAAAGCCTGTGACCGTTGTCCGTGTCCTTGTTGTGTTCTGGTGGCTGGTTGGGTAGCGCCGAGGTGGGTGGTGTGAGTGAAGCGGTATGGGACCCCAGCCCTGCCGCTGTGGGCTGTGCTCGTCTGGGCTTCATTTGTAAAGTGAGGGTAATAACCTTGCCCACCAGGACTGAGCAAGTCCTTGTGGTAAACCCTAGCCCAGGTTTACCTGGCTGTCTTAAATATACCAGCTCAAAGGAAACACGGGTACCTGCTAATGAATGGCTCAGAGCAAAGGAGGATTTCTGTTCTCCTTGGCCTTCCCTCAGGTTCTGCTGGATGTGCAGGGACTGACTCTAAGGTGGTCAGGGAGGGGAACAAGGTGACCATCTTAGATGCTACTGCAATGAGAGCCCCTTAGTATGGTTGGGATACGTTCAAGTCGTGGCCTGAATGTTTGTGTCATCCCATCCTAACCCCAAGGTGAGGGAAGTAGGAGGGGGAGCTTTTGAAAGCGTGGAGGTCATGAGGATAGAGCCCCCACAATGGGACTGATGCCCTTAGAAAAGGGATCCCACAGAGCTCCCTCACCCTTCTGTTATAGGTCGGCCCAGTGAGGAACTGGCACCCTGTGACCCACCCAGAAAGGGGATCTCAGCAGAGCCCAACTGGGCTGGCACCTCGACCTTGACCTTCTCAGACTCAGAACAGTGAGGAAGAAATTTCTGTTGTTTATAAGCCACCCGGTGTGTGGTGTTTTTGTGACAGCAGCCTGAACTGACAGAGAGAGCCGAGAACCCCAAGGAAGGAGCCAAAAAAGAGAGCAGCAGAGAGAGAGAGAGAGAGAGAGAGAGATTTTTAGCGGCTGCCATAATGGGGTAGTCCTTGGAAAAGAAGAGATTTTAGGAATCTTTCTGTAGGATAAACTATATAAACCTCTTCTTGTGCCCCTTAAATAATTGTTTAAAGATCCATTGTGTCTTAAGGTGTCCAGAAAAGATCACAGTATTTTTGCCATGCTGCACCAAGACTGTGTCACAGGGAGTCCTAGACTTACGTGGGTTGCACTGACAATTATGATTCTTTGATAACAAGGAAATCGGAGAGAGGGGAGATTACTGGGCATTTACTGAGATGCTGCCAACCAGGGCTTTAGGGAACCCATCTGGACCTGTGGTGTTGGAGCCTCTAATGGGAGAGGAAGGGAGACTCAGGCAGCAAGTGCTGAGTCATGGTAGGACCTGGGCCGGACCAGAGTGAGTGGCTGTGGGAAAGGAAAGGAGTGTCAGCAGAATGAATGGGGTAACAAAACCCCCAGCATGACTGAGTGCTGTGACTCACCAGGAGCAAGGCGAGGACAGTGCCGGGGTGGGCAGGGGCCAGACTCATCTCAAGGCCCTCAAGGGCAGGGACTTGGAAGAAATGAAACAGAAAAGAGAAGCCAGATTGGTCACAGTTTGGGTTGGATGGCAAGATGGCCAGATTTAGGGAGGCAGAGGGGTCAGCAGTGCAGCTCGCCAGCATGGGGAGGATGGGGCGCACGCAAAGGGAGGATGGCAGGCAAGTCATACATGGCCAACGGGAAGGGTTCCAAGCCCCCCAGTGCCCATACTATCTGGATGGGGGCTCAGGGGAGTCCTAGAGAATGAGAAGAAATAGCCAGGTGGGACGATGACACAAGGCCATTGGTAAGCCCCCCCCCAAAAAAACAGTTTTGGTGAAAAATAATAACAACATTAATAATAAAAAGATAGGAAGAAGCAGATCCAAGAGATCAAGAAGAGAAGGAGCCACTGAAGTGGACTCACGTGATCAAGGGGCTGGCACCCCAGCAGTGAAGGAAAAGTGAGAGAGAGAGTGGAGCAGGAGACCCAGTGGAGAAACACATCTGAGGTACATGGGAATGGGAGTTGGCTAAGTCTGTGGGCAAAAGGGAGAGGGTGAACAGAGCTAGCATGGCCCATCAGCTTTGTCCTGCTCTGTTCCCAAGGTCTGGGCCTTCGTTTACCTGTCTGGAGGGAACATTGGATGTGGCTGCTCAGGAAATGTATGACCTTGAGCAGTCTGGGAGGTCTTAGAGTTTGATCATGCCAGTAGCTGGGGCAACAGGTCCTCCCTTGTGGGAGACCCAGGTGGACCACCCCTTCCATCATCAGACCTGAAAATAAAGCTAGCCATCAAAGAAACCAGGAACAAGCCAACAAGCAACTCTGAGTGATATCTGAGACCAATCACAGAGGTCGTTCTCCAAAATAGGTGGGTTGGCTCTAAAGTGTTCAAATGATGGTCCCTCAAATCCAATCAATAGGGTGGCAGGAGAAATGAGGCTGTATAAGGAGCCTGGAAGATGGGTAGTTGATGTTACAAATACAGCCCCTGGAGTCACCATCTGAAGTCCCACAGCTGAGCCTGTATCTGTGACCCACAGAGCTGTGACAATGGGCAGCTTCTCCACCCTCTGCCTCAGTTTCCTTAGATGTCAAGAACATAAAATCACAGAAAAGTGCATGTGATAATCATGAAAAGCACTTAGAACAGTGCCTTTCATAGCAAGCCTGTGATAAATATTTTTAAATGTGTTATTTTTAGAAGAAACTGGCTGTTTGTGCAGCTGGGTGGAGAGAGATGGTGACCAATCACAGTCAGCAGAAGAGATAAATGCTAAGTTACCAAGTCTGAGATACAGAAGATGCCCTGGAGTCGATCAGACCCTGAGGTCCACTCCGAACGGGAGGATGTAAGGTGCTCAGAGCAGAAGCAGAAATAAGCATCTGGGTAGAGTGAACAGGAGAGCTGGTTTTCAAAGATTGCTCTCAGAGGACATTTAAACATCTAATCTCTGGATTAAAAATCCTGCCCATGTCTCACAGTGTTCTTCAGCAAGATGTTCACCAAAGGAAAGCACCCCATTCCTATCTAAATACCAACCCAAACATGCATGCGTGTCCTTTATAGACATTCTCAGAAAAATGCAGGAAACAAAGAACATTGTCATCAAAGGGCAAGGGGAACACATTTCCAAAGAAGTGTTTTAGGAAAATAAAAATAATTTCAAGTAAAAAAAATCTCCCTGATATCAAAGAGAATTTAAAACACAGTCTCTTGGAAACAAAAACAGAAGGACAAGATACAAAGACTGATAGGTCACAAGAGATAAAAATAAGCTGCTGGAGTTCAGACCAAGAAATGAAAGATAAACTTTTAAATATATGGAAATAAAAGCCACAAGAAAAGTAGAAAACATAAGGGTACATATTGATTAAAAAAAATGAAGAACTACAAAAGCAGAATACAATGGAAAAAACAATTTTAAGATGATTAGAGAGAAAATAACAGATCTAGAAGACAGACAGAAAAGGCCCAAACACACTGAAGTTGATGTTTCTGAAGAAGAGAATAGAAAAAATGGCTCCAAAAAGATAACCATTCTAAGATATAGCAGAGGAAAGGAGAAATTAAAGACTTGAATCTGGTAACTGAAGGGGCATACCATGCCACAAGAAAAATTTAAACAGAACAAATAGATTCCAGTAAGATGAGTGGGTTTCAAGGATAAAGAATCCTGTGAGCCTCTAGGAAGAAGAAAAATAAAGGTGAATTAGCCACCAGATGATTCACTTCAAATTTCTTCCATGTCTACAAAGAATCTCCACAGAGAAATTGTTGCTCACATATAAGAAAATGTATAGACATCTTCAAACATGAAGGGCTTGGGGAATGGCACCTTGATCTCAGTGTGAGAAGACAATTTTGTGTAATCTAGCAAGTGATGAGGGAAAATGTCAGTGAATCAGCGACAATCTCCCAGATCGAAGAGCAGGTTATTGCTGAACTCTGTGAATTTTTCTTAGAGAGCAGAACTAATTTACAAATGTGCCAATGAAGAAAAGAGCATCTAACAACAAAATCAGGAAATGGAGGGGGGAGGTAAAGCTGATAGATCAAGCACAAGAAATCCCACATAACAATGTAATTACAGGAGATTAAAAACAGGGTTTAAGCCAAGTTGGAAGTGGACAAGAGGGGAGGAAGCTAGGAGAAGGGTTAGGTCCCTGAGGTTGGAAGAGAGGGGATGCTAACACTTTTCATTGAGAAATAGGAGTTTTACTCTATCACTAAACATTGTTGGTAACCATTGACCATAAGGAGGCAATAAGTAACCAAACTATTAGAAATAACACACACACGAGCACACAGGCATGAATCATAGAGCTCACAGTAAACCAGATCTCTTCTAAAAGATAAATAAGATGAGAGAACTAGAAAAAATATTTGTCGTATCATCAAAATACACGGATAAAACTCACCCAATAATAGGGAAGAAAAGGATCCTGGCCTTAAAATCCCAGCCTGAACTGAGATGCCATGATGAGAGCTGAATCTAAACCCTAGGGACCCAGGAGGAGGAGAGGGCAAGATGGTGGGGATAACAACAATGACAAGAAAAAGAAAACAAAACGGAACAATCTGCAGTGAAGATTGGTCAAGTGTTCTCTGTGCCAGATAATGTAAGATGAAATGTTTAAAGCAAAAACAGCAAGAAATGCAGGGATGAATATACCTAGCCTTCAAGAAACACATCACCCTAAGGTTCTCTGAAAGGGTCCAGAGAAGGGGTAGGAAAGATACATCTCCAGATCCTTTGTGTCAACTCAGCGTAACAGTAGCTCCTAGTGCTAACAGAACACACAGAAGGAAAAACGTGAGCACAACCTCCTTCATAAATATTAATGTAAAAGACATGAACAGGTGGAATGGAACAGAGCGTTAAGAACATACTGCATGACAGAGTGTATCTAAGGAATAAAGATTGATCAGTACAAGGAAAGCTATTACATAATCCTCCAACAAGTGGGTCATTGGAAAAAAAAAAAGCCGTGTGGTTAGCTGTTTGGATTTTTTAAATTAGATTTTTTAATTTTTAAATAATTGTAGACTCACATGCAATTGTGAGAAATATTATTAAGGCTCCCTATACACTTTACTCAGTTTCCCCCAATGGGGATGTCCTGGGAACGTACAGCACGCTATCACAACCAGGATATTGACAGGTACAGGACACCTGTGTCAGCACAGAGTCCCCTTATGTGGCCTTCTATCATGACACCTGTCCCTACCTCCCACTCGTACACCTGCCCCTGCACCTTGGAAACTGCCAACCCATAGTCCATTCTTGTAAACTTGTCATTTCAAGAACGCTACGTGAATGGAATCATATACTGTATAACTTTCAGGATGAGATTTTTTTCACCTATCATAATTCTCTGGAGAGCCATCAAGTTGTGTGTGTCTGTTGCTGGTTCCCTTTTACTTCTGAGTATTTATTCCACTTCTTTAAGACATCTGAATTTTCCTGGGTTTTTGACTATCAGGAATTCAACTACTATGAGTATCTGTATATAGTAAGCCTTAGTTTTCACTTCTCTGAGAGAAATTTGCAAGTGTGCCATTGCTGGACTGTATAGTAGGTGCACGTTTAGTTTTAAAAGATAAACACAGACCTCTTTTCCACTATTTTACACTATTTTACAACCTGCTGGTGGTGCATGAGTGACGTGTGTCTCTGTCTCTGCTGGCATCGGGTGATGGAGGTGTAAGGAGATGGAGCCTCTTTTCAGGTGTGCATTTGCCATCTTTACTGCTAGTTTTTGCTCATTGTCTAATAACATTGTTTACTTTTACTATTAAGCTTTAAGAGTCCTTTGTATGCACTCAATGCATGTCTTTCATCAGATAATGTGATTTGCAGATATTCTCTCCCATTCAGTGGCTTGTCTTTTTACCCTCTTCAGAGAACAAATTTTTTCATTTTGTTCAATTTTCCTTTTTTGCTTTTGGTGTCAAATCTAAGAACTCCTCACTTCACCCTGGGTCCCAAGATTTTATCTTATGTTTTTCTGAAAGATTTGTAATTTTATATTATCTGTGATTCAATTTTAGTTGTTATTTTTTAAAATAATGTCTGAGGTTTAGGTTGCGGGGTTTTGGTTGGGTTGGTTGGTTTGGGTCAGTTTGTTGGATTGGTCAGTTTGGTTAACTGGTTTGGTTCAGTTTGTTGGGTTGGTTGGTTGGGTTGGGGTGATTAGTTGGGTTGGTTTGGTTGGGTTGGGTTTTGGGGTCGTTTGGGTGGGGGGTGTTGACTGGTTGGTTGGTTGGTTGGTTGGGTTGGTTTGGCTAGTGTTTTGCCTATGGATGTTCAATTGCTCCAACACCACGTGTTGAAAGGGCTACCTTCTTCCATTCAGCTGCTTTTGTACCTTTGCCAATAATCACTGTTGAGGTTTAAATTACAAATTCGACTCCTTCAATGGCTTTATGATCAGATTGTCTATTTCATCTTGGTTGAGTTTTGGCAGTTTTTAGATTTTGAAAAGTTGGTCCATTTTTTCTAAGTTGTCAAATTTATGATCACAGAGTTGTTTGTGGTGTCCCTCATCATCCCTGTAGTATCTGCAGGATCTCTAGTGAAAGCTTCTGATATCATCCCTGATGTATCATTTGTGATCCTGGTGATGTGTACCTTTTCTTTTAATCTTAGTCAATCTTGTTAGGTATCAATTTTACTGATTTTTTTCAAAGGACCAGCTTTTTGTTTCATTGATTTTCTCAACTGCTTTCCTGTTTTCAGTTTCATTGATTTCTGCCCCTACTAGTTCTTTCTTCTGGTTTTTTGTTTTTGTTTTTGTTTTTGTTTTTTACTTATTTTACCTTCTTTTCTAGTTTCTTGAGGTAGAAACTTAGAATCCTGATTTGAGATTTTCCCTCTTTTCTAAGATAAACATTTATTAACTTTCTAAAATCCTTTCAGCTGTATCCCACACGTTCTGATTTGTCACATGCTCATTTTCATTCAGTTCTATGTTTTTGTTTTATTTCCTTTGAAACTTGATCTTTGACCAATGGATTATTTTGAAATGTCTAGTCTCATTTCTAAGTGTTTAGAGATTTTCCTCTTAATCTTTCTGTATTGACTTCTATTTGATTTCCTTATGGTCAGAGAAAACACTGTGCATGATTTAAATCTTAAAACACTCATTGAGGCAGCTAATACGATCGATCTTGGCGAATGTTTCACAGTTGCTTAACAAAGTCATGTGTATTCAAGTGCTACTTGCAGAGTTTTCTCTGTGTACCAACTGGATACCAGTGGTTGATTGTGTCATTCAGTTTTTCTACCATCTTGCTGGTTTTCTGCCAGTTCTTTGTGCTGAAAGCAGGTACTGAAGAGCCCGACTGGAACAGTGGGTATCTCCACTTCTTGGTTAAGCTCTATTAGTTCTAGCTTCATGTATTTCAAGGCTCTGTGTTTGGTGCATACGCTTTGGGGACGGCTATGTCTCTCTGGTGGACCAATCCTTTTCTCATATGACATCTCTCTTTGTCTCTAGTAATCTCTGATCCACAGTCTGCTTTATCTGACATTAGTAGAGTTGCTCCTGCTTTTTTCCTCATTAATGTTTGCATGGAGTAAGTTTTCCCGTGCTTTCACTGTCAACCAACCTAAACAGTTATATCTGAAGTGAGTTCCTTATAGTGTGTGTGTTTTTTAATCCACCCTCACTCTTTGTCTTTTTTTTTTTGGCAGGGAGGGAGTGTATGTGGATCATTTACGTTTAGGGTCATGGCTGATAAGTTAGGGCTTCAGTCTGCCTTTTCCCTCTCTGTATACTTCTGTTTTCCTTTTCCTACCCTTCTGTGGGTTATTGAATTATTTTTAGAATCCCATCTTGGTTTGTTTGTCTTGTTTTTTAGTCTGTCTCTTGTGTTCTTGAGGTTCCTCTAGGTGTTATGATACGTATTCATAATTTGTACTTTCCTGGTACCAGGGTTTGGCTCCTTTGAGTAAAGTACAGAAGTCTTGTTTCCACTGAGATAACTTCCCCTCCTCCCTGCCTGAAATGTTTCCTCAAAATACAGCGGGCACCACATCTAGCAATGCTATAATTTTTGCTTCTACCATCAAGTACATTTAAGAAACTTGTGAGCAAGAGGGTTAACTAATAGATTCACCCCAATTTTATTAAGTCCAGTGTTCTCCCATTTCAACCCTCCCAATGTCAACCCTTCTTCTGTCATCATTTCCTTTCTGTCTGAAGACCTTCTTTTAACCATTCTTTAGGGGGTAGATTTCTTAGCAACAAATTTTCTTAGATGGTGAGAATGGGTTTTTCTTCCTGCTTCATTCCAGAAGGGTGTTTTCAGCAGACATAGAAACAGAGGCAAGTCTTTTCCTCCAGGACTCGAAAAGTAAGTGCTGCTTGCCACTGGCTCCCATGATTTCAGATGAGAAGTCTACCATCACTCAAGCCAGTTTTCCCCAAGGGTAGTATATCACCCTCCTGACCCCAGGCAGGGGGAACCTGGGCAGGCTGCCTGCTTCTGAGGGGCAGGGTGGGGAGGGCAGGGCTGGGATGGTCTAGTCCCCTGGTTGTGCACACCTTCACTTGGTGCTGGGCTGGTGTAGGACAAGTATTCCCAAACAGTTTGTTGCTATTGAGCTACACTTTGGCCCCAGGAACACACTGCTCTCCAAGCCCTTTCTTACCTGTGTCTGCTGTTAGTTTAGGGCTGGAGGCAACAAGAGAGCCCAGGGATTCCCTGAGAGTCAGTTCTCCTGAGTCCTGAGTTCCCTTGACCACCTACCTCCTTCCTTCCACCTTTCCTTCTTCCCATGCCTGTTTGTCATATGCATAGGAGATTTTTTTCCTGTAAGAGAGGGAACCTGGGAGGAATGGGGCTACCTGATCACAGGAGAACAGGAGGTCTCCACTCCTTAGATTTTGAAAGCCACACTAGAAAATTCAATATCCATCCTGGTTTCAGAGCTTAATAAACATAACGAAGAGATGCTTGCCTAATTCCTTAGGAGCATCAGAATATTTAACGCCAAAAAAAAAAAAAAAAAAGCCAGAATCACTCTTAATAATAAGAGAAAAATAAATGCTCTCTTTAATGTCGAGAGCAAGCAAGGATATCCCAAAGTACCACATCAATTCTAGAAGTGTTGTTCAACACAATAAGAAAATGCAGCTAAACAAGAAAGAAAGCAGTGTCTAATTATTGGCTTTACACTTGCAGGCAGAGCTGGAAATGTAATTGAAAATAGTGAGAAACTTTAAACATTTAACAAAAAGCTGGTCCTAAAATTAATATACCAAGCTTTTACACAAATAATAACCTGTTAAAAATATGAAGGAAGAAAAGACAAAAAAAGAAAATACCTTGGAACAAATTTGACAAGAAAGCTGCAAAACCATATTAAGAAAAGTCCAACTCCTACGGAGATACAGAAAAAAGGACTTAAACACATGGAGAGGTAGATCTTAATTTTGGGCAAGAACTCAATTTTCAGCAGAATTGGTACATTAGTGACTTTTAGAAACCTTAATGTTATCCTAATAAAATAACAGCAGGAACTTGACAAGCTAATTCTAGAGTTTATATAGAAAAATAAACAGGATTACAGCCATGCAGGGCCATAAGATGGAGAGCCATGAAGGGTTAATTGTTTTGAGCTGGAAACTGCCCTTCCCACCCCCGGGGCTTAAGGGGTGGGCGGGTTTATCCACCTGATTCACTAACCACCTGGACAAAGTGTGTGCAACAGTAGCACTCAGGATACTGGACAGTAGGTCAGGCAGGTGAGGGGGTCCCTGAGGGGCGCAGCAAAGGGGGTGAGCCCTGGACCTCCCTGGCAGAGCGCAGAGAGGAGAAGGCTGCATACAGAGAATGTTCTGGACAACATGCAAATATGCAGAGGCCACCCCGTTGAGCTGTGAGCTAAGTACCCACTAGGGCGTGTGCATGGGAAACCGTCCCTGTGAGATCCAACCAAAGGATCTGGGGAGAAATAGTGCTGGTTGCACGGAGGGGAGGGTGAGGGCCTCCCCTTCCTGCCAGCCTGGTGGAGGTCCTCCCCATTCCTGGGCACCCAGAATGGCAACCATTACTGGCATCCATTCGCCCCAGATTCAATGCTGCCCACAACCCACCCTGCACTCCGGACCAAGACCCAAAGGGCCAAACATGCCTTATAGCTCACCTGCACCCCTGAAAAGAGCTCAGGAGACGTCACAGTGGTCACACGAATCCAATCACCTATTAGTTCTCACGGACTAACACCAGAAGGGAAGTCTCTTTTGGTGTCACCATATCTAAAACTAAAAACATGCTATACTGGGGCGCCTGGGTGGCTCAGTGGGTTAAGCCTCTGCCTTCAGCTCAGGTCATGATCCCAGGGTCCTGGGATCGAACCCCACATTGCCTGCTTCCCTTCCTCTCTCTCTGTCTGCCTCTCTGCCTTCTTGTGATCTCTGTCTGTCAAATAAATAAATAAAATCTTAAAAAAAAAAAAAAAAAGAACTCTGCCTCTTGCAGTGACTGGCCTGACTCGATGTCTGCAGCTCTGTAACTGCTTGAAAAAAAAAAAATGCTATACTGAGTCTCCATTCCCGGACACTTCTAGAAAACAAAGTGGTCCTGTCACGTGTGAGAGCAAGCCGGTCATTGCTGCAGGAGGAGGGGCAGTGCAGACAGGGCAGAAGGCTAGGCAAGGGGCTCCAGGAAAGCCCAGGCTTGATGCCACTGGTGGTTGTGAGTGTGGGTACACACATGGGTGCCCCTGCCTGCACCAATGCATCAAACTGTTTCACTTCAAATCTGGGCTCTGTTCTCTCCTGGAGCTGCTACAATTGTCACAGATGAGCAGACCTTCCAACATGTTACAAAGTAGCAAGATCTGCAAATCGATGAAAATTAGAAATCCATGAGGACAGGGGCTGACTCTTCTCTGAGCGCCCCTCAGCTGAGAGCAGACACCGGCACATAAAAGCTGAGAACGCGATCTGTTTGTCCAGACATGCACACCCGCACATCTACACACATCACACTTCTGCCATACTCATGACACACACACGGGTCCCACCCAGTCAGCATCCTTATCACTGTCCTGTGACTGTTAGCGGGCTTCCCTCTTTCCTCAAACGCAAAGGATTCCTGCTTCATTCCAAATAAAGTCCACCAAGATCCCAAAGCTAAGAAACCTGCACACATGGATGGGGGTCAAGGGCATGAGGCTGACCGCAGGCTCACAATCGCGATGGTCCCTGGAGGAGCAGGGGGGCATCAGCTCCCAGACCCGGACCCACCTGGAGAATGTGCAGAATCCCCAGCAAGTTTAAGGAGTTGTCGGAGAGGTTCAGGAGGGAAAAGCATGAGAACAACATGGGGAGGGTGAAGGGATCGTGGCTCTGGGGGCTTGGAGGGAAAAAGCCACAGATGAGGAGCAGAAGGCAGGCAAAGGGACACTAGGGTGAGGCTCGTGCGGGACCAGAGTCCCGCCAGCCGCCCTGTACTTCACAAAGACCCCAGATCGTTCTGTGAGCCGGTTCCCCATGGCATGTCCATATCCTGATGATTTTTTTTAAACAAAAAATGAAAGAGGCTAGTATTTTACTTTGCAAACCCAGTTCCGGCAGGGTCTGAAATGTTTGTTTTAATCTGCTTATGTTGAGCAGGGAGATGAGAGAAACTCTCCTCTAATTGACTCTTCACTGGAGAGTCATTAACCTCGGAACTGTTTATGCTAGAGATCTGCAGCATCTCTTAGATATCATAATTTGAAGGATGGGTGTATGTTAGATTAAAAATCTTCCCGAGTTTGCTATTACCCTCTCTAAACATGGGAAGGCCCTATATTGAGGTTCTCAGATTTGGTATAATTAACTTTTAAGGGCTTGAACCTATCTGGATGTGTAATTTCTTCCCGGAACATTTGGGAACTATTATGTAGCCCATGATATCATTAACATAATTATTGTCAGCATTTCACGTTGCAGTTTCTCCTTATAGCTGAAGTTGCATGCATAATCACTTCTCTCCTCTATCGGTCACATTGCTTTACTCTGTTCTTCAAAAACTGCATGGCCTCCACTTTCCTATAGCCCAGAGCCCCACAGCTTAGCACAGGGCTTGCCTTCCCCTATGCTCCAGCCACACAGAAAATCAGACCCTGTGCTCCCACCTCCATGGCCTAGCATGTGGCCCCAGAACTCACTTCCTTCCATTCTCCAGCTAACACTGCACCTCGTGGCAGAGTTCAAATGCCCCCTCCTGCAGAAAGTCCTCCAGGATTCCCACACCATGGTTCACAAAAGAAAGAAGGGATAAAACGGGACTATTCTGAACACAGATTCCTGGATGTTCCCAGGGGAGCACCAGGATGATGAATCTGTCAGGCCTGAGAAGAGCTGGGTTAAAAGTTTAAGGTCAACGTTCTTCTGGTCTGGTTGTCCCTCTCCAGAAAAGGAAGAGGACCTGTCATTTGGGAAGGGTTGGACCCAGCTCCTGTTTCCTCTGGTTCGTGGTTGGTTCTCAGTGTTCCTGACACCCCCACACCAACGAGTTCCTGAAACATGCAGGACTCTCTACAGTTATGTTGGAAATCACTCAGAAGAATGCTTTTGCAAAAAGAATTCTTTTGCTTTGGCAAAGAAGACAGAGCTGGAATACTATTTGCCAGGCACTGTGCTAGGAACCAAGCTTATGCGGAGTTGTACTTGTGGATGGAAAATAAAAATCGTGTTATTACTTGTCTTTTGGAACATTTTGTACAGCTCACTAGTCTTTCTCCCATTTTCAGTTTTGGGGTTCTAAAACTGAAACCAGCTAGAAGGAAAGCTGCTTTTAATTACCATGAGGGTCCCTGGGAATGTTGGGTACTGATTGTTTATAAGGTAATAAGGGGCCACGGGAGGAAGATGGACCATGTGGACAGAACACTCACCAGTCCAGGGTGAAATCCAGGGGAGCAGGTGCTAAGGGTTTGCCACTGAGATGCCCCACCCTCATTTGCTGGCATGGGGCACCCCCATGGTCTCCTGTGTACCTCGCCTCGGTGGGGGGCTGCCCCCAGGCTCCAGGCAGTGCCTGTCCAGGAGCTGACACAGCAGTCAGCCAAGGACTGCCTGGGGCATGGTTCCAGATTCCTGACCCCGGGGGCTCACTCATGAAAGTCACACTCCAGAGCTCCCTACAGGATCGACGCAGGCTGAGTCTCTGGCTGAATGCTCCCCACCCTTCCCTTCCTGCCCTGCCCCTCAAGGTGCTGGCTTCTCAAGAGAGCACTTTCTTCAAGAACCCTGTGCACGCACGTGCATCTCAGGGTCTGCTTCTACGGAGTGCCACCTGGGTCTCCTGAGCCCCGCAGGGATGTTCCAGGACGGGGCATGAAGCCCAGAGCAGAATGGTGGGAGCAGATGGGCCTGAGCAGCAGACGGCACAGGTGCTCACGACTCTCCACTTCCTGGAACGGGTCTGAGCCCATTTACCCTCTGAAGTGGGGGCTGTGAGTGTGGGCGTTGTCGCCAGATCGCAAGCCACCTGGGACCTGAGTCTGGGGCCCAGACTTCCCCTCGGGCTCTGCCCCCAGGACCAGGTCACCCACTGTCACTAGCCTCATGCCGCTCTCCTGCACTTTTACTTTCTGAACCTATAGCTGCCAGGAGGATGGAAGACCGTGGTGAAAGTCAATGGACCTCATGCATAAGGCATTTAAAAATAACAAATGACAACATTTCAGGTGACTGCCCTGAGGTGTCATGATACATAATTAGATCTGCAATTGGAGGGGAGGGAGATGTGTTTTCTGAAGAGCACACTCAGGGCTGAAGTCAGGTTCATCCCACTGGAGTGGGGCTTAGAGGGCTCTGCTCGCAGGAGTGGCTGTGATCAGGCGACACCCTCAGATGCCAGGCTCTGAGCGGGAATCAAGCTGATGCGCCAACCCCCTGTCCGCAGACGCGGCCTAGATGGGCAGCAACGAGGCCATGTCCCACAGGGCAGTGGTTAGCGCCAGAGCTGCAGCCGGTGGGGGGCCTCCTCCTTCTTCGCACCCATGCCAGGGGGAGGGTCTTTCCTTGGGTGGGTTTGGGGGTGGGGAACTGGGCTTGGCACCATGGTTCCAATGTGGGCGGGGGCCCCCTCTGTATCGATGAGACAGCCGGGCAAGGATGCCAACACGTCCCCACCCCTGTGCCACATGCCGGGCACAGAGAGGGAGAGTGACCTGCCAACCCTTCCTGCTTATGTTTTGGGTCCTTCGGAGTGGCTTGGCCAGCAATCCAGGCAGACAAACAACTCCTCATTTAACTTTCCTACCCTCTCCCTGTGGGGAGAACATTTCTGTTTCCTTTGGGCTGAGCACATGCTAGCGACAGCCTTTCCCACCGGACGCCCAGCAGTTCCCCAGGCTGACACTGTTGACACACAGACTCTGAGCCACAGTGTTTGCAGCCTCGGGTTAGCTGTTGGCTTCTTGGTTTAATGTCCTTAATTTCTGGCTCTCCTTCCTTTGTCTCCTTGTTATACCTTGTAATCATTTTGATTATAGCTCTTGCACCAATTTTTTATATAAGCTCGTCTCTAACATTTACAGGCAACCCGGTTACTTCCATTGCTTAAAACATGTCATTGCTTCATCTGGCTGCCAGTGGCTCCTCCGGCTAGTGTTCTGGAAGGAGGGCGTGGGACCCCGGGGATCCCAGAGAGGACAGAGCTGTATTCTCCTGCCAGCCCGCTGTCCTCATGCATTTGGACTTCCTGGCACCAGCTGCTAAGAAGGAGGGCATCCATCTGCTTCAGAGTGAGCTGTGGAAGCAGAGCCAGGAGGGCAAGTGTCACGAACCTTGATTACCCTTGACCCTTGCTATGACTATGCACCCGTCTGTGTCTCCCTGAGCATGTAGGTGACCCCAAAGTCTCTCAGGCTTCATTCCAAGCCCTTAAAAATGGTGTCTGTTGGTGCCGTCTCCCTCTCCTGCAGAGAGGCCGGTCACTGGGCAGGTCCTGAGTGGGCCACGCCTGTTTCCCAGGCAATGTTCTAAGCCCCAACTCAGAACATTCTTTCCCAAGCCCACAGAGAGGGCAGCACTATTGTGCACACTGTGCAGAGAGGAAAACAAGGCTGAGGGGAGGCAGCGGGGGCGGGCAACACTGCCAGAGGAGACAGGCTGCGTGACGTGCGCTGTGGACCTCGGCCCACTAACAGACTGACTGACCCGGTGAGCTGTGGCTGCTTTCCATTATTGCCAGGGCCTTGTATCCATTACCAGCTGCGGCCTAACACTGTGCTTAAAAACCAAGCAGCTCCAGGCAGCAAAAATTTATTATCTCACAGAGTTTCTGAGGCTTGGAAACCTTGGAGCAGCCCAGCTGGGTGGTCCTGGGTCAGGGTCTGTCATGGGTTTCAATCAGGCAGACAGCTGGAGCCAAGGTCTCACCTGAAGGCTCAGCTGGGCCTGAAGCTTCCAGGTCCGAGGTCACAGGGTTGTCCACAGGGGGGCGCACTGCCTTGTCCTGTCTCCTGTCGGCTTGCCCAGAGCAACAGGTCCACAGAGGTGAGAGAGAACACAGGAGCCTCAGTGCCCTAACATCTGATCTTGGAAACGACGTGTTCTGGTACGCGGGGAGGAGATGGGAGGAGACCAAGAAAGGGTGCAGGTACCCAGGGGGACTTCTTGGAGGCAGACAACCACAGTTCCCCCTCCACTGAATTTTCAGAGAATTCAAAGGGCAGCCAAAGGTAATCAGGTGCTGTGCATTGTATCGTTTCCATGGGGCACAAGTGTGGGTCGTGCTGGTAGCTCATCCCCACAGCAAAGAGATGTGGGCCTTGCATCACATCTGTTAGGAGGCCAGTGTGGTCCAGTGACTCGCCCCGGGGGACCCCTGCATCACTCAGAACTCCCAGTGGCAGGCAGACCACTAACTGGAAGAGAGGGTGAGGCCCCTTTGTGCACACGGAGGCGCCAGCCCGAGTGGGAAGCTAAGCCAGGTGGGGCCTGCGTTGTGACTGCACGCCAGACCTCTCCATCCCCTGGCTCTAGACATGGGCTGAGATCTCGGTGGGGTCATGGGAGTTTCTGTACCTGACAAGGAGAAGGACCAGAGAAGTATATAAGCTCGTCTCTAACATTTACAGGCAACCCGGTTACTTCCATTGCTTAAAACATGTCATTGCTTCATCTGGCTGCCAGTGGCAGGGTACCATGCCAGAGCAACAAGATGAAGTCTGTCTGGCCTGGTGGGATACCCAAAGAGAAGCTCCCAGCCCAGACCCCAAGAGCATGGGGCTTCACGGGCTGACTGGATCCCAGGAAGGCCCCTGAGTGAGGAGAAGCAGGCTACCATCAGCAAACATAGAATTATAGAACGGCAAGTGTCGGTGGGTGGGGAATCTCCCCATCAGGCTGCCCAGCCCTCCACCAACACAGGTAAAGAGACTGTAGTCTTATAGTCCAGGGGGTGCCTGGGGCTCCAGGAACAGTGAGGGCAGATCTTCGGGAAGACCTGCTGAAGGTAAGGGGATGGGGACCAACTTGTTGCCAGGGACCTGTGCTCACCCTGAGCATCCATCCCCTCATCCCCCAGAGCCTCTGGGATGGGCACCGACATCACCTACATCTAAGGATGGGGGGCTCTGTCTCATCGCCAAGAGGCTGCACCCTATGCCCACAGGGGGTTTTCCCACATCCCAGCTCCATCTCCCAATCTTGGGCTCTCAGAGGAGAAATCTGCTCTGCCAGCATGACCAGTAGATGTCCTTCCCATGGGTTTATTTTCCCTTGACCCACATCTTCAGTAAAGCACATTTTTAAAATTGCCAACCTCTTTCCACTGAACTCATAGGAAAGGGAGGCCCTGGGAGAGAGGGTTAGGGAACCTGGGAGCACTCCCCACCGGTGCTGCAGACGCTCCTGAGCAGCTCAGGTGGGGAAGGCGTGCGGGGAGGTGAGGCCCACCTTTGCCACAGCTGCTCTCTGGCACTGAAGCGAAGGAGAGGACAGGCCTCTGAGTCCACATGGACAGGCTGAAGGATGCGGGAGCACCGGAAGCGGGGAGCCCCAGGGCCTTCGAAGCAGGAGAGGGCTCCACTGACTGCTAGGAAGAGGACCTACAAGGAGGGCAAAGGAAACGTTAGAAACTCTTTTTGATTTGAACTCCTGGTTCTCGTTCTCCCTCTGTGTCTGGTAAACAATACCGCAGTGCCCACTCTATAGGGTCATCGATTAAAATGAAGACAAGGAGTATTCCAGACCTATTTTTGATAGGAAGGCAACAGCTTGGAGACAGATCCCAGCCCAGAAGGAGTCTGTCATGTCTAACTCTTTACATCCATTTTAGAGGTGCTCTGAGATTACATTCAGGACAAAGGAAAGAAGCTGGGACATTCCAAGTAGGGGTAGGAATGCTGGAGCTCCAGCCACGGGGTGCACCCATCTGCTTGCTCACGGACAAAGTAGGTGCCCTCTATTCCACCCATGAGAAAACAGTACCTCCTTCAGGAGACATGGGCTCAGAGCTGCTGGGGGCTCCTTAGTACTACTAAGGGTGCTGGGCACTTGTGGGGTGTGTGAGTGCTGCTGTGGGGTACTGGGTGCTGTTGGGAGAAGTCTACATGTAGCTGGGGGGTTCCAAGTGCTCCAGGGGGTATGGGGTGCTTGAGGGGGGATTCTGGCTGCTGCTGGAGGGTTTTGGGTGCTGCCTGGCTCCAAGTGTCAGATTTTCTTATTAACAGCATTCCAGGCCTTTGGCCATTCCCTGAGGGAGTCACGGAAAGAAAGAAGGGAGGGAGGGAGAGCAGGATGGAGGGAGGGAGTCTACAACGATCATGATTATGAGGGGACCAGCTTGTCAGATCAAATAAAATAACAATACAGGAACCTTGGTTAGGCTAATTCCGGATCAAGAAAAGGTGCTTCAGACATATTTACTAAACAGCTTTCCTATTTAACTGAGGCTAGAAAAGGTGCTTCAGACATATTTACTAAACAGCTTTCCTATTTAACTGAGGCTAACACTTAACCGGACACCCTGTATTTTATCTGGTGGCCCTATGGCACCCACGGGTGAGGCAAGGGGCCCCAACATCAGTGGGTGGTGTCCCCCATATTCTCCTGGATCCCCTTTCCATGTCCTGCAAACCTGACTTCTGGCAATAAGTGCCTGCCTCTCAGCCTGGCCGGTTCCACCCAGTTCAGGGCTCATTGGACGCGGCTTCCCGTGGCCCAGATGACAGGTGTGGGGTGTGGACGCCCAGCACCTCAGCTCCTGGCCGCTGTGCTTCCATTTCCCAGGACTCCCTACAGGACAACTGTCGCATTCTGGGTTTTCTAATCTCCCCTAGAGGGTGGCTGTCCCTTCTCTGATCCCTGCCCGTGTCCCCACACCTCCTTGACAAGTCACATGCACCATTCCTTGCCTGGGCTCTCCTTCTGGGGTACCCCAGCTAGGACATCCCCCCCCCCACCCAGCACAGGCAGGGCTCCCACTGAGCGGAGTCACAGCCAGATCACCTGGGACAGCGAGGCGGGAGCTGAGCAGCCGAGGTTGGAGACCTCACAGGTGGGAGAGGGACATGCTCCTGGTGACATGTGTGAGGTGCCAGGCAAGAGCCCCTTGACCAGGGGCAGGGTGGGGGGACACTAGGGCACTGCCACCCTCTTCACTGTTTCCCTAGTGCACTGGGTCCCCAACTGCCTCCTGTTTCATATCGAAATGCTTCCCCAGAGCACCAGCTTCCCCCCTGCTCTCCACAGCTCTGAGGGCTGGATGGGGATGTTGGGGACGCAGCGTGTTCCTGGAGGGATGGTCACTTGGGCTCAGTTTCTAACGAATCATTCACAAACCTCGTACTTAGATACTCTGGGCCATAAACTATTTACAGAACCCACCTCCACATTGGTCCTGGCCCAGTGGCAGGGCAGGACCCGTGGAAAGTGGGACGCGGCATGCACTGGAGACACGGCCTTTGGGCCGAGAACCTCCCCCGCGACCCGGCAGTGGAAAGCCTCCGAAGTCACGGCTCAGGCGGGATGGCAAACCGTTCAAAGTTTCATAAAGAAGCTTTCAGATGAAAGTCTCTTCTCCAGGGTTCATACCAAGGGAACCAAGGGGGGAATGGCGTGGAGAGGTGAGCCCCGGCTCCCCCCACAGCGTCAGGAGCAGCTCTGTGACATGACGGATGCTTCCCATCACAGTGCGTGGCATTGTTGAGCTAATAGGAGAATTACGAGTCTCTAACTCTCCATTACAGGTCTCATTAAATCTAAGCAAACATTTGGTACTTAGGAGCTCCGCATTACAAACCTAATTAAGACTCCATAAAATAAAATAATTCAAGTCTGCATTCAACCATTCCATTATCTCACACGGTATATGATTGCTGCTTTATTAAACAACAACAGAGAAAAGCAAGTTCCAAATGGATTTGCCGTGTGTTTGGGAGCTGGCAAAACAATAGGAAACTCAATCACTCCTAACAACGGGCCCCATCTTCTCCACGTTCTCAGCTGCGGCGTGCGCGCTGCTCTCACCAAGCACGTTCTTCGTGGGGCTTCGTGGGACCCCGGGGACACAGAAGCCCAGGCAGACGTGCTCTAGGGACGGCCCCTCTGCTCCGCTCTTTCCATCTGGGATTCCGGAGGTGGGCATGCGGCTGGGTGGGCTGGCCAGCGAGAGCATCCCAGGGCAGAGAGGGTTCCCGGGTGGGTGGAGTACGGACCTGTCTCCTCCAGGGAGCGGAGGGCAGAAGGCACTCTGGAAGGCAGCCTGAGGACTGCGGAGCTGGGCGGCTTCCTGGGGGTGTCCCGCCCTCCCGGGTGTCCAGGGACAGTCCCCCTTCACCTCTGCTTCCCCAGTTCCAGGCACTGTGAATAGACATTCACTACATTGACAAAACAACCGTTTGAAACCTAGAATTAACTTCATAATGTCTTCCCTAGATCCCAGCTGCCCACCCACTGGTTCCTGCCAAAATCCAGGTAGAGAAGGACCTCCATGCTTTTTGCACAACATCGCTTGAGTCCCAGGGTGAAATGCCGCCTTCCAGAGGCACTGTTGCCTCGGGGAGTGAGGCCTCCTGGGAGCCAGAGCCTGCGAGCCCCACATGCCTGCTGCCGCTGCCGGCACCCACCCTTCATGGCTCTGGGCCCCGAATGACCTGCAGGAGGGGTTCTCTCCTCGGTGGGCCCTGCAGTGGGACGCCAGCTCCCCAAAGGTGGTGGTCACTACATGAGTCGGCTTCCTGGAGAATTTGGTGGCTTTTTACCATGAATATGCACACTACAGAGGCCAGTTCCTTTTTCTAGGCTTACCTCACCGCGGGGGCGAAGCAGAACAGGTCACGGTGCCCACACCCACGTGTCCCAAGGACCCAGTGTTTATATGAACCTGCATCCGTCCCCGGCTTGGGAAGAGGGAGGAACCGTCGGTGAGAATGGCTTTTTCCAAATGAAGATTTATGTACCTGGTGGGAAGTGCTTTTCTGTTAAAACGCAGAATGGAGTCTTTTATGGTTAAGCTGTCAACCAGGAGCGGGATGACAGATGTTCTAACACTGCCTGTCGGGGTTCTCCAAGCGTGCTCCGAGGAAGCCCCGAAGTATTTCCAACTCCCGGGCAGGATGCTTCAACTTCATGTTTGCCCGGCAAACCCAGGCCCGGTAAGAGCTCAGAGATGCCCCTGCCGCTGGGGGGTCCCCGGCACGTCTCCAGATCGGGTGCTGGCAGTGGTCCAGCTCTGCAGGGTCCCTCGATGAGCCTACGATACCAGCCTTCAGCGGCACAGAGCCTTCACTTAAAGCACTGCCATGAGCACGAGCTCTGGTGTCAAACCTGCCGCCTGCACTGGTCCCCTGGGTCCCTTGTCTGAAAACAGAAGGCAAGTCACTGTCTTGAGGGGCTGGGCCTGAGATTAGTCAAGTGACCGGATTTGCCGTGGTTCTCAGCGGCAACCTACAATGTCCCCTTGGGCTGCTTTAAAGAAGAAATGACACTCAGGGAAGACTGAGATCCAAGGTCCCGGAGGAGGGAGGCGGGGGACCCCATGGGAGGAGGGCCCGGAGAGTAGGCTCAGCAGGATCTGGGGACCCTGGAGAACCCAAGGACGTGGGCAGCCAGTGCCTTCTCAGGGTCAGGGTGGAGTACCCAGGAAGCGGCTCGAGGTCTCACTGGTGCACGGGAACGTTGCTAGGTCACGGTTGGGATGGGGCGGGTTGGGGCAAGAAGGTGGGGCAGCCCTACCCACTGCCACACCTGGCCACGGGGGGCGGGGAGCCCACTGCATGTGTGTGGGGATGTGGAGGCAGCAGAAAAATACCACATCTTAAAAATACACGATGCAAAAGGAAAATCAAATCAGTGCTGTATAAAGTGGCTTAGTTTCTGCTCACCTGAACTGTTGGAGACCTGCTTTGTTTGTGGACACCTTTTCTCAGCAAAGGTCCAGGAGCCAGCGTCCTTGGTGACCCACTCCCAGAGGTCGGGCATCTTGGACCCACAGGGTCCGACTTCTCCCTGGTCCTGCGGGAAGCAAGTGCTCCCCCCACTGCCTTATCCAGAACACCCATGTCCTGAGCCGCCCAGGAAACTCTCTTTTCTTGTCCCTGGGCTCTGTGGGGACAGCAGGGGACTCCACTTCCTCAGCTGTCTTAAGCCACCCATCCCCTCGGGGCCAAGAAAAGGATGAAGCATGTTTCAGCATAGAAGGGCTCTCTGAGAAACTGGTTTTTTTAAAGTGTTCTGTTATCTTCTTTAAGATTTTATTTTTAAGCAATCTCTATACCCAATGTGGTGCTCAAACCCACAACCCCAAGATCAAGAGCCACGTGCCCCACCAACTGAATCAGCCAGGGCCCCCCAAAACGGTTCTCTTATTTTTTTTTGAACATGCTAACATGTTCATTAATGAGAGAAAAGGGTAAAGCCCTTTCCTAAGAAGCCAACTTTGAGGAGAAAAATGAGAGAAACTGCCAAGTTGTGTTGATGAACCCGGGTCAGGATAGCCCACGGCGGAGTGTCCACATGAGGGCCACTGTCAGGGGAGGAAGGTGGTGCTATGTCTGCTCTGACCCGTGGGGGGAGATAGCTCAGTGGCCAGGAGAGCTGGGCACCGTCGAGGCAGACGGCTGCTGTCTGGACAGCTCACGACAGCCATGGGGCCACACTGGCCTCAGCCAGGATATTCACACTCTGCGGGGCTCCCAGCATTTCAGACAGAACGTTCTGGGCTAGTGGGGGAGTTTTCTCACAATCAGGGAGGTAAACTAGGAAGTTAAATAAGAGGAACAACTCAATAATTCGAACACTCGCTCTTCTTATGTACCAAGAGATACGTGTAGGTTTCATGTATGTTACTATTTGGTGCCCAAAATGATGCTGCAAAGTCAAACATGTACCCATTTCGTGGATGAGAAAATGGAGCCTGGTTAGCTGAGTGGCCAGTGCCATGTGGCCAGTATAAGGTAGAGCAGGAATTTGGGGTCATGCAGCCACTCCCAAGGCACTGGCTATGAGAAAGAGACTTACTTCCTGCTGTGGGATCATTCTCTTTAAATCTTGCTCCAAGTTACTTTTTTTTCTTTCTTACTCATACTTAATAAAATAATTGGCTATTAAACCACAAAACTATCTACCTCTAGTTTGTCTGCCACTGTACTTCCCATCCCCATCATGTATTTTGGTTATAGAAGAACTAACTCACTAAGGCTTGGGTGGGTTAATTAATTAATTAACCAATCAATCAGTCAATCAATCCAACGTGTCACTGGGAGGCAGGCTGCAGGACCTAGGATTCCAGGGCAGTCTCTGAAACCCTTCCCTCTCCAGTCCCCTCTGTTGAACACAGAACATAAATATCTGAGCTGTCCCAACCAGAGGACACGTGCGATAATGGTCTGCAGACGTTACGTGAAGTCCAATGACTCCCACATGAGACAAGGCTCTTATCCTTCCCCCTCCAGTGCCCCTCACCACACAAACACCTGCCGATGACCCCTTAGAGCAGGATAGAGCCACCACCCATCAATGAAGAGAGGTCCTGCTCAGCAGTTCCTGGAGCCATCCCTGTCCCGGGGGGGCTGGAAGCAGGACACATCAGAAGGTCTTTGCGATTAAGAGCTGAGCTAAATGGATCTGCAGAGCAGCAGCTGACCAACACCCTGACCTAGAATCTGAACTCTGAGCAAGCAGAAGAGGAAAGACGGACTTAGCTGGCATTCGTTGATCTATCCACCAGACGTACTTACAGCACCCATGCTGTTCCAGGGGGACTGCAAACGCTGGGGACACGATAGGGATAATGTGAGCATGATCTTGGAAAGGAAGGTAGATTAGGTGATAGAAAGCTAGGTAGGTATGTAGGCAGATAGATAAATAGATGATAGATGGATGAATATATACATCGATGAAGAGCAGATGGACGGTGGATGGAGATAGAAGATAGAAGGATGACGGATAGGTAGATATGCAAATAGGTGATCAATGGATACATACCTATGTACATACACAGCTGGTAGATAGATGATAGACAGATGGCGGATGACAGATGGATACATAGGTAGATTAGACAGACACCTGCAAGAAAGATGGAGAAGCAGGAGAGAGATCTATGAATAAGCAGCAAAATCAGGTAATGAAAATATTGTAGTGTCACCCAGCTGCTGTAGGAAGGAACCAGATAAAAACCTCTGGAGAAACGACGTGTGCAGCCAGAACTGAAGGATAATGGGAAGCAGGCACCCAAAGAGGAAATAAGAGCATCCCAAATGGTGGGGGCTGAATTAATGCAAAGACCCTGAGGTGGAAATAAGCAATTTGTTCCTAATTCAATACATAATGCGGCCATTCTGACCCAGACTGACTAGGCAGGACAGCCACTGGACACAGAGGGGCTGGAGAACAGGTAAGACTTGAGGAGACTCCAGACCCAGCGGGAGATATTCCCAGGAAGACTTCACAGTTCCTGGTGGAGATTGAACATCAGTCCTGAACCAAACCAAGTCGTGTCTGTCTTTTATTGCCTGGGTCAGTTTGCTCAGCAGAACACTGTGGCCCAGATGGGCTTCTCTTTCCATAACGTGGTTTCAAGACTTGCCCATGCAACGTGGAGACGAGACAAGAAGGCCAGAGCTGCCTGACCAGGTGGTTCCCCACCAGCTCTCACAGCCACCCAGCAGACAATGTGGCCACCTACCAGTTCACATGCATGACCAAAAGATGTTCAGACATTTCAGTAAATGTCACCATTCCGAGAGTTCATTTTCCGTGCCACAAATGCCCACAGCCAACACTGGCCATTCCCATCAGCACAGCCATCTCAGATTCTCAGAGTACACCGTTTTCTTGTAAAAGTGAGTGCAAATGCCACTGTCAACCACTAGGCAGGGAAGGTTGCCGCCAAGACAGGTGCTAGTGGATTTCTGAAGGCCACGTGATGTGTCTCTGGAGGGAGAAGGCCAGAGTGGGATCTTGGGTTTTCATTCATTGATGGCCACTGGGTCCTCAGACAACCAGGCTCAGGGGGCCAGCCTGCCTCTTGGGGAAAGCAACATGTATGGGTAAGGACTGGAGACAGTGGAGGTCCATGAGGAGGACAAGCATCCAAGCAAAGTGCTACAGTGATACCAGCCTCCATGAACTCCAGCTTCGGGGCATGGAGCTGCCAAGAATTGAGTGAAGATTCCCAAACCCACAAACAAGGCACAACCACCTGACTCCCTCCCAGACCGTGTCCAACCACCTAACACCACTTGTCCTCACCCAAAACCGTGTGTCCCGCCTATCTCCATGTAGAATGCCCATCCCAGCTCTCTCTACTTGGACTTTCCAGGGCCATCCAGTCACAGTCTTCCCTCACATTCCGTTCTCCTGAGGGTTGCCTGCTGCCATGCTGTCTTAATCAATTTAAGAGCTTCTGCAGCAGCAAAAGCACAGAACCTACCTGTCACGGTGGGTATGTCCGATGCAGACAACATCACACCAGGAGCCAGGAAGCACCTGCTCAGACAGGAGCCCAGACCTTACCCTGATCACAGCCACTGGGCCTTTAGAGCAGGGCCTGGGATGCTGGCATTCTGTCCACCTCCCTATAAATATCAACAGTGACCCTCATTGCCCATCACAACAGTGACTCCCAGAGTACCTGCTTTGTGGGGAGTGAGCGGTTCGGTCAATAAGAAGACTCTGCCATGGACACCATGGCCTGCTGGGGTCATTTCCTTGACCTTGGGCCCTGAACTTGGACAGGCTGGACAACAGGCCCTTCCTTTTTTCAACTGTGTGCTGGAAATTCAAAGGCGAGGTTGGGTTGAGACTCTCTCTACTTCTACTCTGTTAGAGCCTCAAAGGCTTCCAGCTGGCAGAGTGTGGCCTGAGACTCATTTGGTGTGTCTTGGCTGCTGACAGAATGCCACTGGCTGGGGGGCTAAATAGACATTTAGCTCTCCGCTGAAGGAAGTCCAAGATCAAGGCGCCAGCATGGTTGGGTTCTGGAGAGTGCCTCTTCCTCATTCATAGCTGGTGACTTCTTGCTGTGTCCTCACGTGGTTCAAGGGACCCAGGATCTCCCTGGAGCCCCCTTTCTAAGAAACTAATCCCACTAGGGGGGTCCACTTTCATGATCTGAGCACCTTCCAGAGACCCCAGCCCCCAACACTACCACCATCACCAACACTCTGGGGACTAGGAGCCAACACAGGAATTTGGAAGGACACACTGTATAGACACATTACAGCAGGGACTGTGTTGAGAATGTCATCTGGGGAATGAAGCCAAGGCGAGACTCCAGACCCAGCGTCCTCTCTGTGTGGGTGTGTCTGGTCCCTGGTTTATGGGAACATGAAACCCACCATCACACTAACACCCTTCCTGTTGGAGACTGTCAGAGCATGCCGGCTCCCTGCACATGACCCAGATGACTTCAGTCTTATTCAAGTTTCTGTGTTAGAAAAACAGGGAACCTGGGAAGGAAAGCTCTGGGCTGTATAACAGGTTCCCAGGAAATGTTTCCAATGTCCAAAAGTGGTTCATTTGGAGAATGGATTAGCTTTCACCCCCAGCCATCATGGTATCCTGAGGAACTGTCCCTCTGTGGTATGAGGGGACACACCCTGATATCTGGACTGTATCACTCTTGGCATATGGTAGGACCGTGGCTTTGGAGCAGAGCCAAACATCAGGGAGCAAAATGGTGGCAGGCTGGTCTACCGGGCACCTCTGTCTGGGCTACAGATGCAGGGAGGAAGATAAGGAGGACAGAGGTCACCTGCTGTGCCCCCCACCCCAGGCCAAGATGCCTGTGTTAATGTTCACACACGAATACACATACCCATCGTGCACTTGTGTACGAATACACATACCCATCATGAACTTGTGTACATGTGTACACATGCACACATACCCATCTTTGGGGGACAGGGGGGAGACCCAGGCATCAGTGCATCTCAGATCATTGGCCAACCCCACCAAGGACTATGGTTAATAACATGGGGAGACCTGTACCCATCTGGGAGGGAGCAGATGAGTTTTTCTATAAACACAGTGTGGGGGGGTCAATAGCTGCCGACACTTGCCTAACACTTTACTCCTTGGTGTCTTGAAATAGAAGTAAGGAATTCCCTTCTGCCAGCTGGAAAAAGCCATGCGAGACCCTGCATGGGATGGGCGTGGTCTGCCAGCCATCCTCAGGAAATGAGCCAATGTCCCACATGTCCATACGCCCTCCTCCTCATGCAAAGAATCTAGCACGGGGCAGACTGTGGTCCTAGAGTGATGTTCTTTGGAACCCAGTGTCCCCATCATCAAAGTGAATGAAAAAAGCAGTAGTAGTTCATCCAGGAAATTCAACCAGTGCTGAGAGGTCACTTTGGAGTTTCCCTGGTGCCAAGCTCTGGCGAAAGCCAGAGACAGCAGCAGAAGGGTTTCTTCCCTTCAGCAAGGTCTGCATACCCAGGGAGGGTCTGCACACACCAGGAAGATCTCCACACACCAGGAAGGTTTGCACACACCAGGCGCTGGAATGGAAGACCCTTCAAGGTTCTGCTGTGTTCTCTTCAGACATTTTACTCATTTGTTCAAAGAGATTGTTAAGTGTGTCCACCTGTGCTGGGCAAACAAAGATGCTGAGTGAGGACCCCCCTTCTAAGGGAGTATTTCTAGTCCCTGCACCTACCATAACAAGTACCATGCACTGGGTGGCTAGAACGACAGAAGTTTACAGTTCTGTCGGTTCTGGAGCCCAGAGGTCAGGTGCTGACAGGGTTGGTTCTGTCTGAAGGTATCAGGGAGAATCTACTCTAGGTCCCTCTCCTTGGCTTGTAGACCACTACCTTCTCCCAGAGTCCTCATGTCCTCTTCTTTTAAGGATACCAGTCATGCTGGGTTGGAACCCAGCCCAGTGTCCTCACTTTTACTTGATTACCTCTGCAAATAATTATCTCTGAATGAGGTCACATTCTGAAGTGTTAAGGGTTAGGACACCAACATATGGATTTGGGGAGACCTAATTCAGCCATGACAGTAATGCAAAGCCAAGTGTGGGTGACAGAACCAGGCAGAAGGAAGCCAGGAATTGTGGGGGCTCAGAGCAGCTGAGGACAGACTGGCATCCCCAGGGAAGACAGTGTTTGAGCCGACAGCAAAGGGAAGGTGGGTGTGGTTAGTGGGAAGGAGTGCCAGGCAGGGAGGATGTGTGTGTGAGTCCCAGAGGCACAAAACAGCTGAAATATAGAGATACCAGCCATGCGGACAGCGGTGGCGGGACCCAGCCTTCTCCCATCCACACTCTCCTGCCTGCTCCAGACAAACCCTGATGACTCCTGGGGTTCACATGTACAAAGGAGACACCGATTGGCCAATACCACACTGTAGTGGCAGGGAGGAGGTGGGAACAGAAGCCAAGTATTCAAGGGATGACCTGCAAGGTCTGGTTCAGAAATGTTTGGGGAAGGTGGTAAGAAAGAGGACCAAGAATTACTCCCATGTTGGAAAGACACGGTGTGAGGTTCATGAGGTGGTAAAAATGGGGACCAGAGTTGAGCCAGGTTGAGGGTTGGGCACGTGGGGATGTCACATCAGGTTGACACAGAGCAAGATCAGGCAAACGATGTAGAAAGTGTGTCACCAGCATTTAAGAGTCATTGAAAGCCTGGACTTGATGAGACCACCAGATTTGTTCTATCATCCACTCATCCCTTGTTCTCTCTGTTAGTATTTAAAGAGCATCTGTTGCATAGAGGAGATGGTGGGGAGACCTGGCCTGCCCCATGTGCCATGGGGTTGGCCAAAAAGCCCAGGATTGAGGACAACCCTTCAAAAGTGCTTTGGCATCAGAGATGGCCACTCTAGCTGTGAGGGGAACAAGGATCCCACGAGCTGTCCTCCAAGACGAACACATTTGGAACAATGTAAATGTCCATCCAGTATAGAAGAGGTAAGTTACCTGTGATCAGCTCACATATCAGAACGTTATCTTGCAGCATTAATTCCAACCAAATGCCCCAAGGTGGATGGATTTCCAGGACATTAAGTGTAGTCAGCAAGCACATATTCAGTGTGGTTCTATTTATATGAAGTTTAGAATGCACAAAACTAAACACACACTGTCTAGAGGTGTATAAATAATGTAGCAAAACAAAATGAAACACAAAGGGGGTTATACAGAACTCAGGGTGACAGTCACCTCTGGGATTGGGGAGGGAAGACCCCTGCACCTGCACAAAGAGGGGCTCCAAGACTTAATCTGGGGGTGGTTCATGGACATGTAACATAATTATTCCTTGCCCGTGGATGTTAAATATTCTTTTGTATCAATGTAATATTTAAACTGAAAAACAAGTTGATATTCCCACAAATGCATACCTAAAGTCACATTTTATGATGGGAGCTACAAAGGAAACTAATGGGATGTGAGAGAGAATGACAAGGTGCCCTCCTTTCATCAGGGACAAGAAAGGCCTCTAAGGTGTCACATGGAGCCCAAGATCCAAAGGAGGAAAGGAAGGTACATCCCAAGGAGGGAGACTATACAGGCCAACTCCCTGAAGTGGAGAACCTTGAAGAGGCCTGGGGAGTTAGGGCCTCATGAAGAGATTGTGTAGATGAGGCTGAGCAAGGAGGCTATGCCAAGGCTCTGAGATTTTATTCTAGGATATGGGAAGCCATTGGCAGACTTTAAATAGGAGGAGACATGACCCCAACTCATAATACTGCAAACTATAAGCAGTCAGCTGTAAAAGCAAAACAAACTGGTTCCAATATAAAAAAAAACAACTAAATATGAGCAAAGAATTATTTTTGACTGGCTTCAGAAATGTATATGTTAGCATTCCACATCCAAAAGTTGGTAGACAACAATGGAGTGGGGAAATCCTCTTTACCATATACTCAACAAAAATGGAACAAGCTTTTGCTTAAGCAAACCTTAAATTGTAATCCATTGCCAAAATTAGTCGAGGTGGGTGCCAAACCATGGTGGACACATGCTCTGGCCTTTAGCCAAAAGCAGTAAGACTCAAAAGATCACTCACTCATGTCCAATGCCTGCATCAAATCAACAAGCCATTTGTGTAGATCCCACTATGATGGCCAAGATAAAAGAACACTAGAAGACAGTATGTTAAGAAACCCTAATCCCCCTCCTTACCTTATAGAAGGGGAAATTGAGGCCCAGAGAGGAGGTGAGATCTTCCCAGTGTTGCCTGGGGAGGAGTTGGCAAGGTGGTAAATAGCAGATTTTAATAGTGAGGAACAAGTCCCATGGATGGGAAATCTTAGGTGCTAAGTATAGACATACAAATAGAGTCTCCATTAAACTAAACTTATCAATGGTGTGAATCCCAGGGACATGGTGTTCTTGGCAATCTCCACTGTAAAGCCTCCTTTGATGCCATTTCACTCCCAGACACCCAAGTACTATATGCTCTGGGGTTGACAGAAAGATAAATGGGCCTTGGGGACAACTGATACTGGTTTTAGCAATTTCTTGATCCAATAAAAAACAGGCCAGCACAGGAAATGTGAATTCAAAAGCCAACTTCTGGCTGTGACAGACTGTTTTCAGTCTCATTGTCCTGATTTATGGAGGCCAACACATGCATGCAAGGAGCTGTTGGAAATTCCTGGAGACCAACCAAGGTAGCCAGGACATCAGGGGTCAAAGTCCTGGAAGGAAGGGAAATGCATAGACATGAGCCCATGGTGAAGCCCCTTCCCTCTTGGGTACAATTGCTGGTTGGCAGCACAAGACACACAGAGGGAAGCATGGCCTGGAGCTTGCAGCAGTTTAGAAACTAAATTGGAGTTTGGGGCTACCAAAGCAGCCACGGTGTAAGCACAAGATCCAAAAAAAACGAGAATCACACCAAAGTGAGCCTAGAATGCTGTAGTTTTCCTTGAGATATTTTCCAAAGCCCAAGATGCATGTATGACTCAGGATGAGACCTGAAGAAACCAGTCAGAGAAAAGGAAGGGAGGTAGGAAGGGAGGGATGGAGGGATGGAGGGAGGAAGAAAGGAAGGAATTAGAGAGAAACTTCTATGAAGTCAAAGGATTGAGGTGGTATTACAATAGTCTCATGGAACTGGGCTGACAAAAATTATTCAGTTCCACCAGGGTCCAGCTGAGACCCTGGAAGTATCTGCAAATAGAAGACTATTGTAGGAGGAGGAGGAAGAGGTGGAGGAGGAAGAAGAGGAGGAGGAGAAGATAAAGGAGGTGGAGGAGAAGGGGGAGGGGAAGGAGAAGGGGAAGGAGAGGAAGAAGGAGAATAATTTGTCTCTGGAAAACAATAACATCATTCAGGAGCTTACAATTCTTCACATATAATATTTCACATTCAGTCAAAAATTACAAGCATGCCAGGAAATAGGCCCAAATGACAGAAAACAAAGAGCAAAATATAGACCATAGGAGCAACACTGCAGATGATCCAGGCATTTGAGTTCTCTAACACAGAATTTAAGTATGATTAAAATGTTCAAGAAAACAGATGAAAAATTAATTTCATCAGAGAAGTTGAATCTATAAAAAATACTCAATTGGGAATCTTAGAACAAAAAAATAATATAATAACTGAAATTGTAATCTCATAGATTAATTTAAAAACATTAGATATAGCAGAAGAGAAGATTAGTAAATTGGAAGAAAGATAACTGGAAAATATTTCATATGAAGCATAGAAAAATATTCGTTGAAGATGCAAAGGGAGAAAATAAGTGATATAGGACATGATGAAAAAGTCTATCATACATGTATTTGGATTTCCAGAAGGAGCTATGACAGGGATGTTGGGGCAAGAGCAATATTTGAAGCAATATTTGAAGATTTACCTACTGAGAATTTTACAAAAGTGATAAAATACCCTAAACAAATACACACACACCACAAGGAAAAATACACCTACATTTGTCAGAGTAAAACTGCAGAGACACAAAAACTAAAGGGAAAAAAAAAACACCCAGAGTAAAAAAGATACATTACTGTCATAGAAGCAACAAGACTGAGAGAACTTTTCCATAGATGTCATTGAAACCAGAATGTGGGGACTCAGATTATGGTCCCAGGGTCCTGGGATCAAGCCCTGCATTGGACTCCCTGCTCAGTGGGCAGCCTGCTTCTCCCTCTCCTTTTGCCTGCTGCTCTGCCTACTTGTGCTCTCTCTCTGTCTCTCTGTCAAATAAATAAATAAAATCTTAAAAAAAAAAAGAAAAGAAAAGAAACCAGAATGTGATGGAATAACATCTTGAAAATGCTAAAAGAAAATGACTACCACCAAAAATTCTATATCTATGGCAAACATCCTTCAAAAAAGAAAGTATATTAAAAGCTATTCAGACAAATAAAGACAGAGAATTGATTACCAGCAGACCCTCAAATAAACATTGTAGGAAGTTGTTCAGGCAGAAGGAAAATAATGCCAGGTGGAAATATGGCAATGCCAGAAGAAACTGGGAAGTGCTAATATTTAGATTAAACCTAAAGGATTATTAGGTTTTCAAAACAAAAAAAATAAAATAAAGGAATATTAGGTATTCAAAATAATAATAGAAATGGCTTCTAGGGTTTAAAAATATGTGTTGAATTAAAGTTCTTTATAGTGATAGTACCAAAGTTGAGAGGGGTAAGTAGGATTAAAGTGTTGCAAGTCCTCGCATTGTCCACAAAATGATAAATCTTCTAATTTAAAGTTGAACCTAATATATGTCAAGGATGCATGCTTCAATCTTTAGGGAAACCACTGAAGGAAAATAAAAAGTATAAATTACTTTTCATTAATTATTATCAATTATCCATTGATACTGATATTTTAATCAATATCATCAATAAATATTAATTAATTAACTATTAATCAATTAAGAAGTTAATTGATATAAAAAATAAAATAATAAAAATGATGCACCAATTTTAAAGAAGGAAATAAGGGAAAAATGATAAAGAACAAATTATATTAATAAAATTCTAATAGCAAGATGGTAGATTAAAATCTAAAATAGCAGTAGTGACATAAAATGTAAATGGACTATATTCTCTACTTATAATGCAAAGACAGGGCACCTGGGCGACTCTGTCAGTTAAGTATCTGCCTTCAGTTCAGGTCATGATCTTAGGGTCCTGGGATCGAGTCTCCCATTGGGCTCCCTGCTCAGTGGGCAATCTGCTTATCCCTTGCTCTTCCCCTCCCCCCCACTTGTGTACTCTCTCTCTTGCTTTCTCTGTCAAACAAATAAATAAAATCTTTTTAAAAATAAATAAGATTCAAAGACTGTAAGATGAAATTTTAAAAATAACTATGGACTGAATACAAGAGACACAACTTAACTGTAACAACATAGACTCACAAAGGAAAAGACTAATCAAAAGAAAGCTGCAAAGATTAAAAGAAAACTTGTGAATTATATTAACATCAGACAAAGGAAACTTTAGGGTAAGTAGTATTAAAGGAGAAAATTTCACAATGAAAAACTGGTCAATCTATAAGGTCAAACCCTAAATTTGCATATAACTAAAAAAAACCCCTCAAAATAAAAAGGTGAAAAGTAAAAGAAAAGACTAGTGAAAAAGACTAATCTGCAATCATAGTTGAGGTTTTTAACTTCTTCTTTCTGCTGATAAAACAAGCCGATTAAAAAATCAGCAATGACGTAGAATTGAACAAAAGTAAGAACATTTACTGAGTTAACACATTGGAACACTACACCAACCACAGCAGAAGATGGGTTCTTTCAAGTGCACCTGGGACATTGTCAACCTAGACCATACACTGGGCAATAAAATAATTCTCACTAAGTGGCAACAGATTGAAACCATACATGGCATGTTCTCCAATTACAAAAAATATACACTATATACAACCCATAAAGAATTAGAGAGTGAAAATTTACAACTATGCTATATACAATTGCAATAGCATCACTAAACATTTTGTATCTGAAAATAATGATAATTTTATATTTTTATTATATTATTCCCATGTTATGTTGTTATATATTCTGTATCCAGAAAACTACAAACATTTCTGGGAGAAATCAAAGACACTTTAAATAAATGTAATGACAGATCATGTTCATTGAAAGCCTCAATATTGTTAAGATGTAAATCCTTTTTTTTTTT
>PISX010008233.1:5914-83139 GCA_004024625.1 Mellivora capensis | reverse complement strand
ATGTGTATTCTGTTGCTTTGGGATGAAATGTTCTGAATATATCTGTGATGTCCATCTGGTCCAGTGTGTCATTTAAGGCCTTTATTTCCTTGTTGATCTTTTGCTTGGATGATCTGTCCATTTCAGTGAGGGAAGTGTTAAAGTCCCCTACTATTATTGTATTATTGTTGATGTGTTTCTTTGATTTTGTTATTAATTGATTTATATAGTTGGCTGCTCCCACATTAGGGGCATAGATATTTAAAATTGTTAGATCTTCCTGTTGGACAGACCCTTTGCGTATGATATAGTGTCCTTTCTCATCTCTTATTATAGTGTTTGGCTTAAAATCTAATTGATCTGATATAAGGATTGCCACCCCAGCTTTCTTATGTCCATTAGCATGGTAAATTGTTTTCCACCCCCTCACTTTAAATCTGGAGGTGTCTTTGGGTCTAAAATGAGTTTCTTGTAGGCAACATATTGATAGGTTTTATTTTTTTATCCATTCTGATACCCTGTGTCTTTTGATTGGGGCATTTAGCCCATTAACATTCAGGGTAACTATTGAGAGATATGAATTTAGTGCCATTGTATTGCCTGTAAGGTGACTGTTACTGTTCATTTCTGATCTACTACTTTTAGGCTCTCTCTTTGCTTAGAGGACCCCTTTCAATATTTCCTGTAGAGCTGGTTTGGTGTTTGCAAATTCTTTTAGTTTTTGTTTGTCCTGGAAGCTTTTTATCTCTCCTTCTATTTTCTTTTTCTTTTTTTTTTTTTCTCCTTCTATTTTCAGTGATAGCCTAGCTGGATATAGTATTCTTGGCTGCATGTTTTTCTCATTCAGTGCTCTGAATATATCATGCCAGTTCTTTCTGGCCTGCCAGGTCTCTGTGGATAAGTCTGCTGCCAATCTAATATTTTTACCACTGTGTGTTACAGACTTCTTTTCCTGGGCTGCTTTCAGGATTTTCTCTTTGTCGCTAAGACTTGTAAATTTTACTATTAGGTGACGGGATGTGGACCTATTCTTGTTGATTTTGAGGGGGGTTCTCTGCACCTCCTGGATTTTGATGCTTGTTCCCTTTGCCATAATAGGGAAATTCTCTACAATAATTCTCTCCAATATACCTTCTACTCCGCTCTCTCTTTCTTCTGAAGCAGGCTCACTGCTGAGCACACATGCCAATGCGCTGCTCAATCCCAGGACCCTGATATCATGACCTGAGCCAAAGGCAGAGACTTAACCCTCTGAGCCACCCAGGTGCCCTTTTTTTTTACATCTAAAAAAAGTTTTAATTCCAGTATAGTTAACATATGATGTTATATTAATTTCAGGTGTACAGTACAGTGACTCAGCAATACATTTCTCAGTGCTCATCATGATAAGTATACTCTTTAACCCCCTTCACCTATTTCACCCATCCTTCCACTTACCACCCTGTATTTTTTCCACTGTTACATCTAGTCTCCTAGGGGGAGTGGTAATCATATGCCTAATGTTCACAAGATTCCTAGAGGACTGGTGGTGAGACCCTGCTGGTTTGAATGCATATGAGATTTTCCTATGGGATCTTCAGGTGTTTTCTTCTCTATTTTAATTTAATTTAATTTTGGAGAGCGAACAAGAAAAAGCTGATTGGGGGGAGGTGCAGAGGGAGAGGTAGAGAGAAAATCTAAAGCAGGCTCCATGCCCAGTGCAGAGACCGAAGTGGGGCTCATTCTCTCAACCCTGAGATTGTGACCTGAGAGGAAAGAGTAGGACAATTAACTGACTGAGCTACCCAGGCACCTCTCTTGTTCATTTTAGTTTGACTTTCCATCCATCTAGGAGAGTATCCCAAGGAATTATATGAGGCACTTGTTAAAAAATGTCGAGCTCAGTCCTGTATGCTTAACAGATTTTGATTCAGTTTTCTTTTTTCCTTTTTCTTTTTTATTATTTGAGAGAGAGAGAATGGGAGAGAGAGAGCACGAGATGGGGGAGGGTCAGAGAGAGAAGTCAACTCCATGCTGAGCAGGGAACCTGCTGCAGGACTGGATCCTGGGACTCCAGGATCATGACCTGAGCCACCCAGGTGCCCTGGTTCTGTTTTCTAAGGCGGGGCTAAAAAAAAAAAAAAAAGAAGAAAAGAAAAAGAATCTTCATTCTAAAATAAGTACGTTAGGTAGTTCTGTTGTTCATGGTCCAGATCATGCTTTAAGGAATGTCCCATGGTAAATATCTCTAATTCCTTCAGTGATTTCTCACAGGAAATGGTTTCAAACCCCTCCTCCCTCTGATCATCATCATTATTTTTTTTTTTTCTTATTTGGCAATTGGTAGCTTATGGATTTACTTGCATTTGCTTTGGTTTATGATTTTAGTTGATTAATTTATTCTCATATCCAATTCAAAACAGTGCAGGAAAGGTGTTTGGATGAGTTAACTGAGGAATACTTTTTCTGTTTTTTTTCTCTCTAGTAGGCTTTGGTAGGTTTCTAAGGGGATGTTGATTTTATTTTCTTTATCTTTTTATGTGACCTCAGACATAGTCTCCGTTGACCTCTTCTTATAAGATTTGATGAAGCCATGCTAGCTCACTTCTTCTTGTGCAGCCTGTTTGCTTTGAATTTAACACCCTGGTCAGGAGTGCTATGCTATCAAGGCTTAATTTATGGATTAATTATTTCACATCTCCGGGGCATTAAATTGTTAATTTCTGACCTCCTGCAACTTGGAAGAAGAAATCAGAGGTGTTTGCCTGAAAGTAAATTATTTACTTGGGACATTTTAATAATTTCATATGATTTGGTAGGCAGGACTGGATTAGATTTGGGTTACTTAGTACAGGCACTACCTAGATGTGATGCTGCTTGAGTTATTTTAACTCTGTTTCTCTCCTCTGCCCAACACCTCCTGCTTTAAAAAAAAAAATGCTTGGAGTGCCTGGTCCCTGCTCAGTGGGGAGCCTGGTTCTCTCTCTCCCTCTGCTGCTCCGCCTGCTTGTGCTCTCTTGCTCTCTCTGTCAAATAAATAAATAAAATTTAAAAAAAATGCTGCCCTTTTTACCTCTTAAAATTTTCCTAAGGCTCAATCGAGGGTGGGAGCTGTGACTTGTCCTCAGCCAACAGTGGCATCATTATTGACTAAGGCCAAATACTGCTTGAGTAAGTAGGTAGTGCTTAGGACTCAGAGGATACATGGATATCTTATGTAAAGGTTAAACTCCTTTCTGGGATTTTGAGATTTGTAGGGGTATTTGTGCTGGCAGGCTAATTTCTAGCATCTGTATTTGAGAAGTCAATTGTTGAACTTTATGAAGGTTTCTTTACATAGAGAGGACTTTACAGCACAGTTTAGTCACATTTGCAGATTGTTAGGAGTAAATTGTAAGACTTGTTTTGACATCCTGGTGCATGTTTATATAATCCTCACCTGTAATAAGCCCTCAATAGCACTACAGAATTGTCTTCCAGAATCAGAGCCCTGGCTCTATCTCCTTCCTTATCATGTCCCATCCAGCTCAGCCAACTGGGAATTATTTTCCCTTAAGTGTTAGACTCCAACATTGGAAGAAAGTGCATGAACTGAGTCAGGAGACCCAGCTGGGTGGCCTGCCATTGACTGGGTGACTTCAAACAAGCCTTCCTTTCTGAACTCTAGCTTCCCTGTCTGTGGAATCAGCAGGCTGAATTGGATGGTCTCCGTGTTCTTTTTCAGTTCTCTAAGATTCTGATTTTGTTAAGTGTACTGCCCTTCTGTAATATGCTCTAAATGTTTTTTTTAATTATTTTTTTCTCCTCAGGCAGACGTTTGGAGTATGGGCATACTCTTATATGTACTTATGTGTGGCTTTCTACCATTTGATGATGATAATGTCATGGCTTTATACAAGAAGATTATGGTGAGTATGGCAAGGCATAGGATTTCAGTATAAAAGTTCTGTACTGCATACTATTTGCTTCTATCCATAAAAGTACAAAAACAGGTAAAAGTAATGTGTGCTGTTAGAAGACAAGATAGTGGTTATGGTTTGGAGGAAGGAATGAATGGAAGAGGGGTCAGGGGTTTCTGTTGTGTTTTGGTTTTTTTTTTAAGATTTTATTTATTTATTTGATGAGATAGAGAGAGAGTTCACTAGTAGGCAGAGAGGCAGGTAGAGAGAGAGGGGGAAGCAGGCTCCCCACTGAGCAGAGAGCTCTATGAGGGATTCGATCCCAGGACCCTGAGATCATGACCTGAGCCAACAGCAGAGGCTTAACCCACTGAGCCACCCAGGCACCCCTCTGTTGTGTTTTTTGATCTGGGTGCTGGTTATACCTGTGTATTCAGTTTTTGAAAACTTGTCCAGGTGTGCCCTCATAATATGTATACTGTTCTGTGTGTATATTTTACTGCTCAGTAAGTAGCTCAGAGACAAAAACAAATGTAAGATGATTTTTCTGCTAAGAGTTTTTATTTTGTATCCCGAAATAATACCTTAGTAATTTACTGGGTTAAACCACATTCTTCTATTGAATTCTGATAAAATAAGAGGAACAGTTTCTTTTTTTGTTTGTTTTGTTTTGTTTTAAAGACAGATTTTTTTACTCATGATATAATTTTGACATAATTTTATTTTCTTTATACCTCGGCTTACAGTTTAGCATTGTTTGATTTTTGTGTGTGTGGATAAGTGGAATTTTTTTCTTCAGGATGATTCCCTGAAGACTTCCTTAGTTAGAGATTTTCAAGATTTGTTCTTCTAACAGTTTCTTTTTTTTTTTTTTTTTTTTTTTTTTTTTTTTTTTTTTTTTTTTTTTTTTTTTTTTTTCGAGGACCGGCTTTATTTTTTATTTTTATTTTTTTTTAAATTTATTGTCAGAGAGAGAGGGAGAGAGAGAGAGCGAGCACAGGCAGACAGAGTGGCAGGCAGAGGCAGAGGGAGAAGCAGGCTCCCCGCCGAGCAAGGAGCCCGATGTGGGACTCGATCCCAGGACGCTAGGATCATGACCTGAGCCGAAGGCAGCTGCTTAACCAACTGAGCCACCCAGGCGTCCCATTCTAACAGTTTCTTTTTGAAGGTATAATAGAACTATAGTTTAGAGTACTGTTAACTTTGTTAAAATCGTATCTATCAGAGACAGGAAGCAGATTTGTGCTTGTGGGGGTTGTGGATGGAGTGGCAGTGGGGGAGTAACTGCTAATGATATAGGGTTTATTTTTGGGGTGCTGAGAGCATTCTGGAATTACACAGTGGCAGTGATTACATAGCTTTGTGAATATACTAAAAATTACTGAACACTTTGAAAGGGTGATAAGTTATGTGAATTATATTCAATTAAAAAAATCCTCAAAATCATATGTAGCAAGGAAAACAGTAAAATTCTTTTCAACGATTTCATATTCAAAGCAAGTTAACACAAAAAGATATGTAAAGAGGAAGAAAGAGCACCATTTTGTGCCCCTATCAAACCAGGGTCAGACCAGCAGAGCAGCTTCTCTCCACATAGTTTGAATTCAGTTCTGTTGAACAAGTATTTCCAAAGATCTTTGTATGAGATACTGGAAGGCATGAACAGGGATCTGTAAAACTTGATCATCATCCATTTGATTCTTGTTGGTGACAGATACAAGACTATCTAAAAAGGGTGAAGGGTCAGGGATGCCATATTATAACAGAGGTATAAATGAAGCTAATACAGGAATGGGGAGGGCGTGTGGAAGAACATGATTGAGGAAGTGAGGTTTGAGCAGGGCTTTCAAAAAAGGGTGGAAGTACTTCAGAAAGGGATGTGGGAGAGAGCATGCTGATGGAGTAGACAGTGTGAATAAAGAAGAAGGGGGAACCGTGGGGGAAAACTGTTTGATGTTTTCTGTGGCTGGACCACTGGGTTTCCAGCACCCTTTAGGGAGGTGGACTACCAAAATCAACTCTCATTCTTTGGACATGTTATACCAAATGGAAGTGGGAATTCCGGTTGGCTGATTTCTTGCCCTATAGAACAAGTTTAGGGGCATTGAGTTCAATCTTCAATTTTTAATTTATTTGACTTATTACTTATTTCCGTATCCCATCCTGGAAAAAAAATCTTTAAAATCCATGCTGGAATGACAAAGAATAGTTTTGGGAAGAGATGGAATGGTAGTAGTTCCAACTCTGTGAAGGCTAAGGAGCTGTGATGGAAGCTCGGTTCATGGTAGCTGTTAGCACTGCTTTGGGGAATTGTGTGGGCACGTGCTTCTCCTTGGAAAGGGGAGAATGATGGAGCGAGCAGTAGCTGGCAGCCAACTTCCTGGGACTGGCTGCTGAGGTAGCCCCAACAGCCTATATTTCCTCCTTTCCCTTCTCCAGAAGCCTTCTTTCGGCTTTACAGGGTAGTAGCGGTTGCTTTAGCTCTGGTGGCTCATGGTGGCCACAGTTCCTGACTACATAGAGCCATAGCCTACTCAGCCCCCAGCAGCATACAAGAGAGAGTAGTGGTAGGATCGCTTTATTGCTTCAGCTTTGCTCAGAACAGAAGTGGAGTGGGATCTCCACTGGTCTTTGGGCAGCTCAGCAACAATTATCTAGCTATGCTTTTTAAAAAAAGAATTAGTTGGGCTCTTCAATATTCATTCTTTTTTTTTTTTAAGATTTTATTTATTTATTTGACAGAGGTCACAAGCAGGCAGAGAGGCAGGCAGAGAGAAGGGGGGAAGCCGGCTCCCCACTGAGCAGAAAGCCCGATGCGGGGCTCGATCCCAGGACCCTGAGATCATGACCTGAGCCGAAGGCAGAGGTGTAACCCACTGAGCCACCCAGGTGCCCCAATAATTCACTCTTTTTGCTGCTCTTTTCTTTAAAGTAGTAGAGCTATGTTTCTTGTTCTGAAAATAATTTTAGTATTGTAACTAGTAGTATATTTTACCTCACTCTTTTTTTTGGAATTTCATGCCAAAGAAACTGGCAAACATATTTCTCCTAGATGAACTAGAATTGGATCTATTCAGTGGTATAGCATGAAATCTTATATACCATTTAGAATTCTAGAAAGACAGTGTGGCAACACATAATCCTAGAAAGTCACTGTTGGAAAGGATCTTATAAATTGTTTTCTTACCTCTGCTTCTTGTTTCATATTTAAATCTTGATTAAACTTCTTCTGTCTTGTCTATGCTGATGTAATTTTTCTGCTTATTAGCATCATTTGGAGTGCTTTAAAATATATTGGGTCTAGCCCCAAGAGAAATTAAATCAGAATCTCCATGGTGTTTTTTTTTTAAGATTTTATTTTTTGACAGAGAGATCACAGGTAGGCAGAGAGGCAGGCAGAGAGAGAGAGGGAAGCAGGCTACCCGCAGAGCAGAGAGCCCAACGTGGGGCTCGATCCCAGGACCCTGAGACCATGACCTGAGCCGAAGGCAGAGGCTTAACCCACTGAGCCACCCAGGCGCCCCTCCATGGTATTTTTTAAAGATTTTATTTATTTATTTGACAGAGAAAGACACAGCAAGAGAGGGAACACAAGCAGGGAGAGTGGGAGAGGGAGAAGCAGGCTTCCTGCCAAGCAGGGAACCCGATGCGGGGCTCGATCCCAGGACCCTGGGACCGTGACATGAGCCGAAGGCAGACGCCCAACGACTGAGCCACCCAGGCGCCCCTCCATGGTATTTTTTAAATCCAGGATCTCTGCTTTCTGTCTGTGGACAGAATATGGCTAATTACTGAGCCTTTTTGAGTCTTAGTTTCTTCCTCTGTAAAATGGATGGAATGATAGTTTTTAACAATCTAGGGTTGTTTGGATTAAATGCATTAAGCTATGCACAGCATTCAGAGTAGTGCTCAATAAATGTTCGCCCTTATTCATATACATGTCCAACTTTGGTTTGCCAGTATTTTGTCCAGGACTTAAAATTTGTTCAGAGATTAATATGTACTTTCTTTTCTTAAAGTGTTTTATTTGTTTGTTTGTTTTGGTTTTAAGATTTTACTAGCCCCATAAAGTTAATTGAGGGGTATTTTTCCTATTACTGTTTCATTAAACTGAACTCCTGATCATTTCAAATGAGTTTCAGTTCAGTTTTGGACACAAAGAATGTGTCCATTTTGTCTAATTTCTCAAAGTTAATTGGTATAAGATTATCAGCGGCAAAGTATATATCAGATTTTTATGTATCTTTTTCAAATTATGCATGTATAAGGAATTTTATATTGTATCCCTTTATGCTATTATTCCCTTTCCAGTTTTTTCACAAGAATGGAATTTCCTGAAGTTATGGCTATGCTAGGGGCAAAAGTGACTGTCAGTGTAACAGGAGCTAGGATTGACATTGTTTTGTGAACTGGAGACTTCTGAGCATTCTTGACTTCTTGATGATAAGTATGGGAATCATAGTAAGACATTATGCCAGAAAAGATCACTATAATAATTTTATCCAGGAAAAGTTTTGAATATTCACCTCGGCCATGCAAAGGCTCAGTAAAGATGTCTGACTTTGGACAGTCTAATTTCGATATACCCCATGGATATCCACCTAGTAAAACAAAATGAGGTACTGTATACATTTACCAACTATAAACTTTGATTTTAGAATAATTATATCTCTTTTTTATAGTGATGATTAGACAGGCTGTAATCTTTGATTTGCAATGTTAAAATGTAATCCACATGTAAGAAGACTGCTTGGCTGATGGGCATGCATTCAGCTCTTCCGAGTTATATCAAGGTAGTAGGGACAAGTTAAACAGAAGGGGTAGGTAGACCAAGGATTGAGAGTGGGATATATTGTTGTCTTACCTTATTGGAAATAGTAGTTGATCTATCATGGAATTGTTCCTACCAAGTCTGACTCTTGAGTTAGAAGCATGATGCACAGGTGTGTGAATAGCTCCGAATCTGTGCTGATCTGTGCTATAGCTTAACTTACTCCTTTCTAGGGTGCCAAAGGCAAAGAAAGGTTGGTTAGAACTTCAGTCAGTCTTCTTGCCCAGGTGATATAGAGGTTGGCAAACTGTGGCCTACCAGCCAAATCTGGCCCACCACCTGTTCGTTTAAATAAAATTTTATTGGAACATAGCCATAGCTGTTTGTTTACATATTGTCTGTGGCTGCTTTTGCACAACAGTTGGTGGAGTTGAGTAGTTGTGGCAGAGATTGTATGGCCCAAAACCAGAACTATTTACTATCTGTTCCTTTTCAGAAAAAGTTTGCTGACTCCTGGCTTAGCGTTCGTGATCTGTAGTAGAATGGTCCTCCCCAGAGCCTGCCTGCTCCCTTTCTAGAATATTGGTCTAAAATGCCCAGGCTTGTAGTTTATCAAGAAACTAACATTCAGTTAGTTGTTTTTATAATGAAAAACAAAGAGTGTATGTTAGGTAAAAAACTAAAACATAACTAAGGAGTATATATAAAAAAAACCAACCCCAAACAAAAAAACTTCCTGTTCGCCTAGGCCTCTATTTTCTACCACAGAGACAACTATTTAGAGATTTCTTTTATACATTTGTAGGAATTCGCTGTACTTATACAAACCTTTATATATCTGTATATATCCTTTGGGATTGTATAATCCACACAGTGAATGGACCTTGCCCCCTTCTCCTTTCTTCCTTTTTGTTTTATTTATTTATTTATTTTTAAAGATTTTATTTATTTATTTGACAGAGCAAGATAACAAGTAGGCAGAGAGGCAAGCAGAGAGAGAGAGGAGGAAGCAGGCTCCCTGCCAAGCAGAGAGCCCTATGTGGGATTCGATCCCAGGACCGTGAGATCATGACCTGAGCCGAAGGCAGAGGCTTAACCCACTGAGCCACCCAGGCGCCCCTGTTTTATTTATTTTTAAATATTTGTTTACTTTAGTGAGAGAGCGAGCAGGGGCAGGCAGAGGGAGAATGTCAAGCAGACTCTGCACTGAGCATGGAGCCTGATGTGGGGCTCGATCTCACAATCCTGAAATCATGACCTGAGATGAAACCAAGAGTCTGACGCCTAGATGATTGAACCACCCAGGTGCACCCCTCACTTTTAAAATTTATTTATTTATTTATTTATTTATTTGAGAGAGAGAGAGACAGATATAGTGAGAGACAGAGAAAGCACGATCAGAGAGGAGAGGGATAAACAGGCTCCTGCTGAGCAAGGAGCCTGACGTGGGACTCAGATTTCAGGACCTTGGGATCATGACCTGAGCTGAAGGCACACGCTATCTGACTGAGCCACACAGATGCCCCTCCTTTTTATTTTATTTATTTATTTATTTATTTATTTATTTTTTTAAAGATTTTATTTATTTATTTGACAGAGATCACAAGTAAGCAGAGAGTCAGGCAGAGAGAGAGAGAGGAGGAAGCAGGCTCCCCACTGAGCAGAGAACCTGATGTGGGGCTCGATCCCAGGACCCTGAGATCATGACCCGAGCCGAAGGCAGAGGCTTTAACCCACTGAGCCATCCAGGTGCTCCTGCCCCTCCTTTTTAAATTTAATGCTTTACTTTGAAGATTGGTTCATATTTGTACATAGCAGCGTGTATAGGTTTTCATTGTTTATTTATTTATTTATTTTTAAAAAGATTTTATTTTTCATTATTTATTGACAGAGATCACAAGTAGGCAGAGAGGCAGGCAGAGAGAGAGGAGGAAGCAGGCTCCCTGCTGAGCAGAGAGCCCGATGTGGGGCTCTATCCCAGGACCCTAGGATCATGACCCAAGCTGAAGGCAGAGGCTTCAACCCACTGAGCCACCCAGGCACCCTTTATTGTTTTTTTAATGGCTGTGTAGTATTCATTATGACATTTCTTTGATTCTAAGTTTGGGTACATCATTTTAAAAAATTAATTTTTAATTCACAATTACATAAGCTGTGCATAAAAATATTTTCTGTATAAAGAATTAAAACATTACAGATAACTGAACTTCTCTTGACCTCTCACATAGGTAATTACTATTATCATTTTGGTTCTTTTGGAACTTTTATTTGTATTTCTAGTATTTTGTATTTTTTCTTAACATAAATGGTATACTAATATAATTCTGTATTTGTCTTTATTCAACAGTATGTACCGTTGTACATATAACATTAACTCATTTTTATAAATAGTTTGTCTAGCCATTTTCTTGTTGAATATTTTAGGTTATTTTCTAATTACTACCATTCATTGAGTTTTTACTATGAGCCAAGTGTTGGTCTATGCATTCTACATGGATTAACTCATGTAATCCACACAATAGTCCACTGAGGTAGGTACTGTTATCATACCCTTTTTAAAGATGATGAAAGTGAAGCAGAGAGCAGGAAAATAGTTGCCTGAAGCTATTCGACTAATTATTGACAGAACTGGGGTTTGAACTCAGGTGGTCTGCATCCAGAGGCTGTATTCCTCTGGATGCCAGGTATATCCTATGACATGGTTATTCTATCTCATAGAGCATCCCAAAGAAATTAACAGTTGTCCTGTGTGTTAAAATTGGTATATTTCAGGATTATTTTTTTAAGATTTTATTTATTTACTTGTCAGAGAGACAGAGAGAGCACAGCGGTGGGCGGGGGGGAGGGTAGAGGGAGAAGCAGGCTTCCCGCTGAGTAAGGAACCTAATGTGGGACTTGATCCCAGGTTGCTGGGATCATGACCTGAGCTGAAGGCAGCCACTTAATCAACTAGACACCCAGGTATCTGTTTTTTTAGGTATCAGTTTTTTTCTTCATGCTTTTTTCTAGTATCATTAACTTTTTTTTTTTTTTTTTGGAGATATTATTAAGTAACCTATACCCAACATGGGGCTCAAATTCACAACCCCAAGTGTGAGGAGTTGCACATTCCACCGATGAGCCAACCAGGCACCCTAATAATTTAAAATTTTTTAAACACTAATTTTTTTATCTACCAGAAATTAATATGGGTGTAAGAAGTAATAGAGACCCAGTTTTTTTCTTTTTCATCCCAATTAAAAAAAAATATTTTATTTATTTATTTGACAGATCACAAGTAGGCAGAGAGAGAAGGGGAAGCAGACTCCCTGCCAAGGAGAGAGCCCGATGTGGGGTTCGATCCCAGGACCCTGAGATCATGACCTGAGCTGAAGGCAGAGGCAACCCACTAAGCCACCCAGGCACCCCTTCAGCCTAATTTTTATTTTAAAATCATTTTAGATATACAGGAAATTTGCAGAGATAGTACAACATTCCCATGTATCCCTCACTCAGCTTTTCCTATTATTAACATCTTGTTACAACTAAAGAACCAGCATTGGTACATTAATATTAATTGACTTCTGTACTTTAGTCCGGTTTCATTAGTTTTTCTCTAATGTCCTTTTTCTATTCTAAGATTCTCTCAGGATACCATGTTATATTTAGTTGTCATATCTTCTTAGTCCTCTCTGATCTGTGATAGTTTCTAGGGATCTTTTATTTTTAAATAAATAATTACTTATTTATTCTAAAATAAGTAATTGGTTGTCCCAGGACTGCTTATTGAATAATCCATCATTTTCCCATTGATTTGAAAGGATGGTTTTATTATGTATTAAATTTCTACGTTTACATATTTTTCTGGAGTTTTTATTTTATTGTACTTATCTTTTTGTCTATTCTTGTCTGATACATAATTGTTTTAATTGCTGTATCTTTATTATACCATTTATTTTATGTCTTGTAGAATTAGCCTTTTCTTATTATTCTGTTTTTCCCTCTAGAATTTTTCCGGCTATTCTACTATGACTTCTTTCCCTGGTGTACTGTTTAAATGGAATGTTTGGAAAGCTAATGTGTCCATAATTTGATGTAATAAGGTCTATTCCATTTTAAAAAGGGATGACTTGGTAACATATCTGTGGTATTAATAATGGAAAATGAATGAGCCAGGATTGCTGACCTCTTGGGTGCTCTTTCAGTTGTATGAAATTCCAGTCCTTTCAGAGGGTCTTTATTCATAGCCTAGAAACACATTTGTTTACTGCTTGTCCATGTTTTTATTTCTTAATTTTTTGTGTGTTTGTGATTGTTAATAGTGCTTTCTTTTTCTTTTGAAAAACACTGCAGTTAAATTTCTGTACTTTATAATAGAATGTTCTATAGCCATACACATAAACGAGGAAGCTTTTTACTGTTATGACTGATACCCAAGATAGATTGTTGGGGGGAAAAGCAAGGTTAGAATAGTATGTATACTGTACTGTTATTTTTGTAAAAATGAAGGAAAGGGAGGCATATTTGTGTTATTTACTCATACATAGAAGGGGACACAAGTTGTTGTAGTTGCTGTTCTTTTTTGAGAGAAAAGTTGGGAGAGAGGAACGAAGGGAAGACTTTTCATTCTATGCTCTTTTAAATTTTGAATCATGTAAGGCTTTTACTTCTTGCCTAATAGTTCTGACTAGGACTTCTAGTACTGTGTTGAGTGGAAGTGGTGAGAGTGGCCATCCTTGTCTTGTTCCTGGTCTTGCAGGAAAAGCTTTCAGTCTTTCCCCACTGAGTGTGATACTAACTATGGATTTTTCACTTATAACTTTTATTATTTTGAGGTAGTTGCCTCTTTATTTCTAGTTTATTGAGTGTTTTTATCATGAAAGGGTTTTGATTTCTGTCAAATGACTTTTCTGCATCAGCTGACATCATGTATTTTTTTTTCCTCCTTCATTCTGTTAATGTAATGTATAACGTGTATTCATTTGTGTATGTTGAACCTTCCTTGCATTCCAGGTATCTGATGGTATTGGTGTATAATTCTTTTAGTAGGCTGTTTGGTTTGCTAGTAATAAGTTTTTAAAAAGTAGAATGATGGGGGTGCCTGGGTGGCTCAGTGGGTTAAAGCCTCTGCCTTCGGCTCCGGTCATGATCACAGGGTTCTGGGATCGAGCCCCGCATTGGGCTCTCTGCTCGGCAGGGAGCCTGCTTTCTCTTCTTTCTCTCTCTGCCTGCCTCTCTGCCTACTTGTGATCTCTATCTGTCAAATAAATAAATAAAATCTTAAAAAAAAAAAAAGGTAGAATGATGAAGTTCTGTGTGAGTTTTGAACCCCTAAAACTGATGTGAGAAGTGGAGGAGGTGCCTCTCCAGTGAAGTCTGAGTCTGTCTATAGCAGTGGAGTTGTATGTTTACTTGAGTTGTGCTGAAATCTGCTGCGTAGAGCATCCGCATCATTTTTTTTATTGTTGATTTAAAAAGATTTTGTTTTTCAGGTAATCTTTATACGCGATATAGAGCTCGAACTCACAACCTTGAGATCAAGAGTCACATGCTCCACTGACTGAGACAGCCAGGCACACCTTGTTGTTGATTTTTGTGCTTTATTCCCCTACTCCTTTTTTTTTTTCCTTCCAAGGAGAGAGACCATTCTGAAATGTGTATGTTTTGTATTTTCTTTTTTTTTCTTTTTTTTTTTTTTTTAAAGAGTTATTTATTTATTTATTTGACAGACAGATCACAAGTAGTCAGAGAGGCAGAGAGAGAGAGAGAGAGGAGGAAGCAGGCTCCCCGCTGAGCAGAGAGCCCGATGCGGGGCTCGATCCCAGGACTCTGGGATCATGACCTGAGCGGAAGGCAGAGGCTTTAACCCACTGAGCCACCCAGGGGCCCCCTATGTTTTGTATTTTCATGACACTTTCATGTGGATTCTTAGAAAAAATAAAATGTTTGCTGGCATGGATATTCTTATTATCTTGTTAAAAAAGTAGTACTTAATATTCATGAGCTTCTCTTGTCATTCTCTAAGTGGCCTAGTTACTATTACTCTACCCCCTCTTATAGATGAGGAAACTAAGGGGCAGAGACTTTAAATAACTTACTCAGAGTCTTTTGGCTGGTAAGTGGCAGAGAAATTTGAACTCAGCTTGTCAAGCTCCAAGCTAGTTCTCATAACCATACTGAAATACTGTTTCTCAACTTTGTAGTTACTAGTCTCCAGAGAATCATAGACTCCTAGGTGGGAAAGTGACCCCAATACCAAACTTCTTTTTGTGTCCATTCACTTGGGAATAGTATCAGACACCCCAACTTGTGAGATTTACCAAGACTACAAGTTAATTCTCCTAATTCATATTATTGTGCATTAGCTTTTTTACTCACTTTCGGTGTCACTGCTGGTGGAGCAATTTAGGTGGGTCCTTGTTTTCTTTTCTTTTTTTTTTTTTTTAAGATTTTATTTATTTATTTGAGAGAGAGGCAGTGAGAGAGCATGAGCAAGGAGAAGGTCAGAGGGAGAAGCAGACTCCCTGTGGAGCTGGGAGCCTGATGCGGGACTCGATCCCGGGTCTCCGGGATCATGACCTGAGCCGAAGGCAGTCGTCCAACCAACTGAGCCACCCAGGCGTCCCAGTCCTTGTTTTCTTTATCAGTAGTGTTAGAGCCTTGCAGTCAAATCAGTCATTTCAGGGTCCTTTCTAGCTCTGAGTAGCTGTAAGTTGTCTGACTTTTCTTTGTTTCCATTTGTGTTCCTTTGTTTGTTTCAGCCTGGCATTTCTGTTGACATTTTAAATCTTGATTCTGCCCTCATAAATCAGTATCACTTGTCTCTCCCAGCATTGTGCCCCTTTGCACGTTTCTTAAATAGCTCTAAAGGAGTTGTCAATTAAAAACTAAATAGAATAGGTGTTTCGAGAATTGGGTTTTGGTCCCCATAAGGTACAGTTAAACAAAATTTTGTGATCTTATCCACAAAGATGAACCGAGTGACCGTTAATGCCTTACAGATATTGAACTACATTAGATCCATGGTGTTTCTCATTTACTGACTTAACTCTAAACTTTGTTTTTCTTTTCTTTTTGTTTTTAACCTATCTGGACCTAAGTTTCCATACTGTCTATTTGTTTTCACTTGCTGCTACTTCAAGTTCACATTCATATGGCAGCCATGGAATCAATGCCCTTGGTTATTAATATGTTATTTCTTCAGCGCATGGGGAATGTACCAACATACAATCTTCAGTGTTCTCTACATTTGTTTGTTTGTTTGTTTGTTTGTTTTTAATCCTTTGGGGGGTATTCTGATATTTTTGGTAAATCAGATATTTATGCATTGGAATGAGTATGGTAGAAAATATCTAATTCTTGTTCAGTAGAGATTTAACCTTCCTAATATTATTTACTGATAACTGTATATTCTTTGTTTCTCCTACTCTGAATTTCATTTTTTAGTTTTTCATGTATTTGCAAGTTGAAAATTGATTCAAATTAGGACTTTTATGCATTATTGTGGAATTTAATTTCACACATTATAGATTTTGAAATTTATTGTAATCTTGGCTCAGAACTATTGTTCCGAGGCGCAGTGTAATACAGTCTGCTGGTTGAATCTAATTAAGGTGTCGTATCACTTGCATGCAGTATGTATCTTTGCCTAGAATGTTCTAAAATTCCTCACTTGGGAATAACACTTTCTTCCGTTCTTTTTGGTCTGATTGAAAAACCCAGCAATATTTGACACACTATATGTAACTCTTGTTTAAGAGGCAGACTGTGTTTATCTTTTGCATTTGTTGACTATTTTAACCAAAATGCTCAGCTGCAGTTTTCTACTATGATTACCAGCAGATTGGGTATTAATCTTATTAATGTAACCTATATTCATTTACCATTACTGCATTCAGAGACAAGCATGACTGGGCGCTTGGATGGTTTAGTTGGTTGGGTGGCTGCCTTCGGCTCGGGTCATGATCCTGGAGTCCCAGGATCGAGTCCCGTGTCGGGCTCCCAGCTCCATGGGGAGTCTCCTTCTCCCTCTGATCTTCTCCCTCCTCATGCTCTCTCTCACTCTCTCTCTCTCTCTCTCTCAAATAAATAAATCTTAAAAAAAAAAAAAAGAGAGAGACAAGCATGACTGTACTCCAGTTCTGGGTACACAAATATTAAGGAAGTATAAATAATTTAGTAAATGAAAGTTGAATAGCTTGCAAGTAAAATTGCTTTCTAACAAGTATAATTTATAATTTTAAAGAAAATGGGCACATTATCTTTTTATGAGATTATATTTTACAATTATTGAGTTGACTATATACTGTAATTATGTGTTAGAAAGATTGCCTGCCTTTCTTAGAACCATGTGAAAAATGAACAATTTCAAGCTCTCTAGAATTCTCAGGGTTATCTTGCTTAGCCCACAGGGTGTAATATTCTCCCCCCACCCCCACTGCCGCTTGGTTTCTCTATTTCTTGCTCTCATTTGCAAGGTAATCGTCCCTTAAATAAACAAGAATTCTCTAAAGACTGAGCAGAAACCAGGGTTAAGTTGCACAGCCTTGGTTGACAGAGGGCCTTTTATGGAGATGTTCTTCCCCAATAGAAATGCTCATCTCAAGGTCTTTTCCATTAGATCTTTGGGTATACTTCCAATATTGAAATAAGGAGCCTTTCTTCCTGTTTACCTCTAGGCTTTTTTAGACTTCCCAGCATAGTACAAAAGAAAAAGTACCGTATGTCTCTTTTAGTTCCATGCCCACCCCTTTTTTGCTCTGTACAATGTTTTTCAATTTCGGCACTATTGACAATTTGGACTAGATAATTCTATGTTATGGGGGCTGTCCTATGCATTGTAGGATGTTTAGCAGCATCCCTGGCCTGTACCCACTAGATGCCAGTAGTAGCTCCCAAGTCATGACAAAAGAAGTCTCCAGTTGCTAAGAGAGTAGATCTTAAAAGTTTTTATCACAAGAAAAACAGTAGGCAAACAAAACTTGTAAATATGTGTGGTGATGAATATGAATTAAACTTATGGTGGTAATCATTTCATAATATATACATATATTAAATCATTATGTTGCACACATAAGAAGGTCTCCAGATGCTGCTAGATGTCTTCTGGGGAACAAAATCACCCCCAGCTGAGAATAAGTGCTTTATTATATTGAACAAGTGCTTGATTTCCCTGGTTGAGACTTACTTTTCTCATCTGTGTAATGTGGTTAATAATCCTTGCTTACTGCACAGGATAAAATATATGTGCAAGTGTTTTGTGTGTTTTAAAGTATTAAGTACAATTAAGAGGCTGGGTTAAGCCTGGCAGTAGAACTCGGCTCTGAATTCTATTACTGTCAGTATCTCAGTGCAAAGAATGAAGCTGAAGATGTCAGGTGTTGGTGATGGGTCACAGGCTTCATGACTTACCATAGATGGTACTCTCCAGAGCTCTTCTGTCCCAACGGGGAGAGTGGATGGGTACACTTCAAGATGTAATGGGAGCAGGCTTGACTAGATGATGCGTTCCTTATCAGGCAGTCCTGAGGCAGCTGCAGTGGGGCATAGCTCTGTTGGGAGGACATGTGGCACTCCCCAGGATGACTCTAGCCTTTCTTAGAGTACTGAGTATTTAGCACTCTGGCAGGCATGGTTTTGGCTAACATACCCATCTCTGGTCTGTTACTCTTTTGGGCATCCCTCTCTCCCTCCTGTTTCTTTCAGATTCAACAAACATTTATTGTCTCTTAAGTGCAGGACATTGTGTTGAGTGCTTTCACATATTCTCTTTTATTCCTTTTAGAATCCTGTGGGTGGAATTACTTGTTTTACAGATAGTAACAATAGTAGTAGTAATAGTAGCATTAGTCGTAGAGGCGGCAGTAGTAGAACTAACATATGTGGCGTTCTTACTGTGTGCCTGGCACTCTGCTCAGTGCTTCATATGTATTGAATCACTGAATCCTAGCAACAGTTTTTGGAGTAGGTACTATTATTTTGCTACAGATGGAGGAAACTGAGGCACAGCGTGATTCAGTAGCTCATCCACATGACTAGGAAGTGGTAGATTCTGGATTTGAATCTAGGAAATTTGTCTCCAAAGACTACTGTCTTAGGAAATAGGTCCAGAGAAAATAAATAACTTGTACAAGTTCATGGAGCTACCGAGAGGCAGGCTGGGATTCACGTGTGATGTTGACTCCAGCCCCTAACTGTTTCCTGTGTTCCAAGCACCACACTTTTCATGACCTGTTCTTGCCTCTTTCTGGCTAGGATAGCTTCGGTGGTGCTAACTTAGTGGGGGGACTTGGGATAGCACAGTAGGAGGATCTGTATGAAGATTCGTCATGAATTCAAGATGGGATGATAAAAGGGATGATAAAATGAGGCAAAGAGGAACTTGGAATCAATCTGGTGGAGATTTTCTTATTCAGTACTTCATTCTGAATATTTCATTTTACATCTGGTTTCTATAGAATACTGCTTCTTTTAGTTAAGAGTACTTTTGTTTTGGGTGGTACTTTCTGAATTTAAAGGCATAACATTTCTTCTATGTTGATAGATGTGGTGATGGGCCTATTATCTGTGTTGGAGCAGATTAGAAAGAGCTAGAACCTAGAATCATACCTTTCCTTGGGGTGGGCACGTGCTGATGGGAGAGAGGTATGTGTAGACCCTTATAGATGGTGTATAATTTCCTGGTGTTATTATAACAAAGTACTACAAGGCAGTGCCTTAAAACAACAAAAATTCATTCTTTCACAGTTCTGGAGGCTAGAAGTCCAAGTCCAAGGTGTCGGTAGGGCCATGTTCTCTCTGAAGGCTCTAGGGGAGAATCCTTCTTTGCCTCTTTCTAGCTTCTGGTGTTTGCTGGCAAACCTTGGAAAGCATTGAATTGTAGATGCATCACTCCAGTCTTTGCCTCTGTCTTCACATGGCCTACTTACCTGTGTTTGTGTCCCTGTGTCCCAATTTCCCTCCTTTTATAAGGACACCAGTCATATTGGATTTAGGGCCTACCCCTACTCAGTATGACTTCATCTTAACTTGATTACATCTGCGAAAGACTCTATTTCCAAATAAGAATGCATTCACACATTCTGGGTGGACATGTGTTTGGGACTGCACCCAGTGTAGGCGGTGTCCAGAGAGTAAGCAGCTAAAGGCTCCACTGTCAGCACGAGGGGAGACCCCCAGAGTTCATGGGGGTTCTGACCAGTGAATGAAACATGACAGAGGACACCATAGGAATAGGATGTGATTGGAGATTCAGGTAGGTCATAACCATTTGATCAGTGTAAGCAGGTAGGAGAGTCCTTACCCCAGGCTGGTCTCTGCTTTCTGTGGGACTCTGGCAAGAGCAAGCCTGACTGAGAGGACAGACAAATGGTCAGGTTGCTAAGAAAGAGAACAAATTAAGACACCCAGGATTTGAGGGTGAGGCCTTGATCTCAGGAGTTAGGAGCTCAGATAGGAGGGTGGGACCAACTGGGTCAGAGCCAGTCAAACAGCAGCTGTGACTTCTCAGTCCCAGAGAGTTGGCTGAAGCATCTAAAAATGCCCTCTTGCCAGGGATAGGCCTGCACGGAGCAAGGAGAAGTGAATTAAAGGCTTTATCACTGTAATTCATTTTCCAGCACTGGCTAGTGTTAAGGTGCACTGGCAAGGTGTAAATAACAGGCTCTCTGGATGATATTGAGTGCTCTGGATAAAGGAGAGTGAAAAATTTAATAACATTAAATGTCATTTGTAAATGAAAGAAAGCTCTTGCCTTTTCTGGGGAACACTTTGTAGGCCAGCCCCTCTGCTCTCATCAGAGAAGCTGAGTCCGAGATTGAGTTGTTTTGGCATTGATACCTTTTCATTTGAAATTTATTGCTTGATAATGCTTCTTTGGAACTTTGCTTGTTTCTTTAACATAATCAAAATCTAACCTGCCATGTAAGTCTAGCACTCTGAGTGACCCATATGTTTCTGTTTCTCCCATGGCCTTGGAGCTGGGCAGACTTTTGTGAGGATGATATCCTGGACAGTTTATAAGAGCAGAGAACCTGGGATGCCTGGGTGGCTCAGTCAGTTAAATGGCTGCCTTGGGCTCAAGTCATGACCCCAGGGTCCTGGCATCGAGTCTTGCATCAGGCTCCTAGCTCAGCGAGGAGCCTACTTTTCTCTCTGCCTCTGCCTGCCACTCTGCCTGCTTGTGCTCTCTCTCTCTCTCTCTCTCTCTCTGACAAATAAATAAATAAAATCTTAAAAAAAAAAAAGGCAGAGAACCCCAATGCTTGGGCTAGTCGATAGATTCTCCATCTACCTGTCTCCACCCTTCTAATCTTCTTTAACTGCTGTAGGGTTTGTGTGTGCACACATGTGTCCATGTGTGCTTGCCCTTGTCTCCCTGGACCTGTATTACAATCCTGACTCAGGAGCCTTATTTAGTGCTTTTGCCTTCTGTCATTAGTTTGGGGGACCCTCAGGAATTTGCCAGCAGACTATGTTCCTTCGTTATCACAAATGATGTTTGTGTGTGATATGACTTTGTGATATGACCCTCTGGAATTTGCCAGCAGACTATGTTCCAAAGTTATCACAAACAATTCTGTGATGAATGTTACTGTTCATGTATTTTATATGCCAAATTATTTGCTTAGGATAAATTATTGGGAGTGAAATTGCTGGATCAAGGATATGTGATTTTGAGCGTTTTTATGTGTATTTCTAAATTATTCTCCAGGAAAGCTTACATTCTCTAGCTATATATATAAATACTCTTGTCCCTGAACTCTTATTAACACTGGATAATGTTTTTCTTTTTTTTTTTTTTTTTAAGATTGGCTTAACACCGACTGAGCCACCCAGGCGTCCCTGGATAATGTTTTTCTTAAGTTTGTCAGTTTGATAGACAACAGATGGTATCTTTTTGTTTAAATTAATTACTTTTTTATTACTAGGTTAGTTGGACATATTTTCATGTTTGTTGGCTGTTTAAAAGTTCTTGTTTTGGATATTATCCATGAATATTCTTTGTTCATTTTCTTTTGGAGTTTTTGCTTTTCATCCCATTCCTTTATTTACTAAACACAAAGTAATTGAATACCTTTTATATGCTAGAGCCAGACACTGTTCTTTGAGAACAGTACTGACAAAATCCCTGTCATTAAGGAGCTTACGTTCTGTTGTAGTGAGGCAGAAAATAAACAAGTAAATATGTAATATGATGAGTGGGGATAAGGACTGGAGAAAAAGTATGTATGAAAAGGAGGTGGAGAATGATTGTGGGGGATGATATGTTATAAAAGGGGTCGTGGCGGGACACCTGGGTGGCTCAGTTGGTTAAGCGGCTGCCTTCGGCTCAGGTCATGATCCCAGTGTCCTGGGATCGAGTCCCACATCGGGCTCCTTGCTCGGCGGGGAGCCTGCTTCTCTCTCTGTTTCTGCCTGCCACTCTGTCTGCCTGTGCTCGCTCTCTCTCTGACAAATAAATAAATTAAAAAAATTTTTTTTTAAAAAGGGGGTCTTGGGAGGCCTCACTGATACCACTAGTGTATAGTGGAGACCTGAAGATTAAGGCCAAAGCTCTGCTGATATTGGGGAAAGCATTATTAAGCAGAAGATACAAACAGTACGAAGACCCTAAGGTTGGGCTGTGTTTGGCATGTCATTGTAGTTGGGTGAATGAGGGGGAGAGTTAGGAGGTGAGTCTGAGAAGTAGCAAGGAGTTGGGTGGAAGTAGGGATAGGGAACATGCATGTAGGACCTTGGAACCAAAATAAGGTATTTGGATTTTATTCTCAGTGATCTGGGGAAGCATTGGAGAGTTTTGGGTGGTGAAGAAGCATGACCTGAACCGATGTTTTAAGAGAACATGACTGGTGAGTGGAGATTAGCCTGAGGGTGGGAGAGGGGCAGTAGTGGAATCTGGAACATCAGTTAGGAGTCTCTTGCAATATGCCAGGTGGGAGATGCAAGTGGCATGGTGGAAGTAGTGAGAAGTGGCTCTGTGTAGATTTTTAACATAGAAACAATAAATTTTGCTGATGGATCAGATGTGAGTTATGAGAGAAAGAGAAATTAAAGATGATTGTTTTCTGGCCATTTGAAGAGTTGAGGGACTACGTGGGCAGAACATGTTGGCTGGTGGTGAAACCTTAGTGATTTGTAAGAGCTTTTTATGCGATGAAGTTTATTAATATTTAGTCATTTAGGTGGAAAATTTTCTTCATTTGTTTTTAGTTAGCTTTTTAGTACTGTTTTGCTATATAGAAATGTCAACTGTTAATCTTTATAGTTTTTGGGTTTGCTGTCATGTTTAGAAAAATTCTAAAAATTGCCTCTTCTTTACTTAAGTACTCTGTGGTTATATATTTCCATTCCTTCTTTAATCTGGATGAAATTAATTTTGGTATAAACTGTGAATTAAAGTTCAATCTTAATTTTTTTTCAAATAATTAGCCGTTTATCCTAACATCATTAAACAATTTGTCCTTTGCTAAAAGAAATGATTCTGTTGTTTCTTCTGAATTGTGAGGGGTGTATGGCAGGTTGTGTAAATAGATACACTATTACCTATTAGTGTTTTGCAAGCCCCTGGTCTTTTCTTTGGTTGATGAATTGGTGACTGTAATTTTTGAGTATTTTAGGTTGGAAACATCTGTCTCCTGAGCGTCTTCCATTCCCAAAACATGCACTTGACTTAGAAAATGGTTTGCATCAGTTTCCCTCAATGATTATGAATTCTGTCCTATGGATGATATGAGACCTTTTTTTTTTTTTAAGATTTTATTTATTTATTTGACAGAGAGACACAGGGAGAGAGGGAACACAAGCAGGGGGAGTGGGAGAGGGAGAAGCAGGCTTCCTGCTAACCGTAACCCTGGGATCATGATCTGAGCTGAAGTCAGACGCTTAACGACTGAGCCACCCAGGCATTCCTATGTGACCTGTTTTTAACCACAGCCTATGTCCTGCCACCAAATACATTTTCTGTTACTTCATTTTGTCAACTGATATTGTTCTGAGATTATAAACTAAAATTTGCTTTAGCAATACGAAAATTGACTACAATGTGTACTGGCTGTCCATTTAATCACATTACAGATCCCAAAGCCCTCCACATTTATGTATTCCAGTTACATTCTCTGTGCTCTAGGTCTTCTCTGATATGCGGACAATGTAGAGGTGACAATATTTAATTTGTTGGATTTTCTTCTATAGGGCAAGAGATATGTTTCTTATATTGTTAATAATGTTTACCAAATCTTATATTTGGGTTAAGTCTTCAAGCTTGGAAGTACACCTACAGCACTTTGTCATCTTAGAAATTGATGTCAAGGCCAATTAACGTAAATCTCTTAAATGTTTCTTTGTTTTTTGTAGAGAGGGAAATATGAGGTTCCTAAGTGGCTCTCATCCAGTAGCATTCTGCTTCTTCAACAAATGCTGCAGGTAAGCTTTGTTGTTTATTTTTTAAATAATAGAAGTCTACTGCAGTTGTTTGATCCAACTATAAGATGTCTGTAGTGCTGCTACATTTGGAGGACAGTGCTGTTTCTCTATTAGCTTAACAAATTCCATTCATTATATCTACTGCCCTCCTCTAGATGCTTTCTTAATTGTGTTGCGAATGCATTTTCTTTCAGATCTCTACCATATGTCTTTGCTGATATGGTTTTCCTTCCTTTTTCTTGAGCATTGTCTGTCTTCTCTGACTGGCTCTTGCTCTACTGTCTTCCCCTTTCTTGCTCCCAGTCTTGCACATTAGGTGTATAGTAGACAGGGAGTACAGGCTTCAATGAACTGATGGACAATTGAGGGGACCCCATGACCTTGTGCAGTGGTTCTCAAACTTTAGCATGTATCAAGATTGCCAGATGGGCATGTTAAAACAGATTGCTGGGTGCCACCCCAAGAGTGTCTGAGTCAATAGATCTGGGGCAGGACTAGGAATCTGCCTTTCTAACAAACTTTCAGATGTTGCTTATGCTCTGGGTCTTGAAACCACACTTTGAGAACCACTGATTTAGAGGAATGGCCTCTGAGGGCTTAAGGTAAGAGTGCTAAAATCTAGGTATCTACTCTGCCAATCACTAGAGATGCCACCTAATCTGGTTATGATCTGTCAGATGGGGATTCTGAGCCTGGCCTCACTTCTATGTTATGAGGCTAAAATGAGATTAATAGGCAACACTTTGAAAATATGAGTATCTTATTAGTGCAATATTTTTTCATTATTATGTATTCAGAATATCTTCCAGTTTTTCCATCTATTTTTTTTAAAGGTTTTATTTATTTATTTGACAGACAGAGATCACAAGTAGGCAGAGAGGCAGGCAGAGAGAGAGAGGAGGAAGCAGGCTCCCTGCTGAGCAGAGAGCCCGATGTGGGGCTCGATCCCAGGACCCTGAGATCATGACCCGAGCAGAAGGCAGAGGCTTTAACCCACTGAGCCACCCAGGCGCCCCCATCTATTTTTTTTTTTTTTAAGATTTTATTTATTTATCTGAGAGAGAGAGAAAATGAGAGAGAGAGGATGAGAGGAGAGAGGTCAGTGGGAGAAACAGACTCTCTGGCGATCAGAGAGCCCGATGTGGGACTCGATCTGAGACTCCAGGATCATGACCTGAGCAGAAGGCAATTGCTTAACCAACTGAGCCACCCAGGAGCCCCCAGTTTTTCCATCTATTAAGCCATCTCCACTTTTCATTCAAAATGAAAGTTTCATTCAAAACTCAGGCTCATCCACCTTAAGTAGAGCCAGACCACCAAATCTCCATAATGAGATTGAAAACACCTCATCCTTTCTTCTAAACTCCAAAAAACTTAATCTTTGTTGATTAATTTTCCTCTCCTCACATTTGAAAATTACAAATGGAAAAGAAAGGTGTGCTTTTCAACTTGTTGTATGTGATTGTAAGCTCATCGGAGGTAGAGATTGCATATTCACTGTGAATGCCCTGCATTGTGGCTGCTTAAATATTAAATTGGTGAATATTTCCCGTGAATAGGTTTTCCAGCAAAGACTATTACATCATACAATAGATTGACTGAACTTCATGAATAATGTCCATACCAATGAAGTTCATGTTTGTTAAACATTTATCTCCTAAGCACGTGTTGGTTGCTATAGTTTTCTTGCCTCTATTGCCTTTTTTATAGAGTTTATTCCAAGGCCATTTTAAGGTCTTTGACAGCATTTTTGTGATGATAAAGCTTACATCTGTTCTGATGAATTTTGAGTTCTTCAGGAGGAAAGGAGTTCTGTGTTCCCTATTCGAAATGTTAATCTCTAGCTACTTCTCAACGACCACTAGGTGGACCCAAAGAAACGGATTTCTGTGAAAAATCTGTTGAACCATCCCTGGATCATGCACGATTACAACTGTCCTATTGAGTGGCAAAGCAAGAATTCTGTAAGTAAAATGAAGTCCGGTAGAATTTTTCAAAAAAACTTTGTTTGATCTTTGTGTGGATTCAGGACCTATAGTGATGTGGTTTAAATAGAAAATGTATTTTGTAGACTTGTTTATCAGTTTGGTGTTTATGAGGCTTGTAATCTAATTATACATTTACCTGTTAATCTCTAGGACAGTGGCTCTTAATTTAGGCTGTACATGAGAATCACTGGGAACTTAAAAAAATGTGCCCATCTCAGAACAATTAGTAGTTAATTTTAAAAGCTTCCGGGTATTTCTTACATGTAGTCAGGATTGTGAACAGTGCTCTAGAAATCGCTGGCACGTCACTTACCTTTGCCAGATCTGTTTGTTTGTCTGTAAAAAGTAGTTTAACAGTTCTACTTCCTAGAGGAGTAATGAGGGTATAGCGGTTGTCACACTTTTAAGTCTGAGGACTCCTGTGAACTCTTAATATTTATTGATTGATTCATTTAAAAGTAACAGTAGTAAACCTATTACCTTTTATCTCAAGTTAATTTTTTCATGAAAAATAACTTTAAAAAATAAATTTAATGAGAGGAGTAGCATCTTTGAGAATTTCTTTAAAGTCTAGCTTGATAGAAGACACTAGGATCTCATCTGCTTCTATATTCTGTTTTGTTTTTTTAAGATTTTATTTATTTATTTGACAGACAGTGATCACAAGTAGGTAGAGAGTCAGGCAGAGAGAGAGAGAGGAGGAAGCAGGCTCCCTGCTGCACAGAGAGCCCGATGCGGGGCTCGATCCCAGGACCCTGGAATCATGACCTGAGCTGAAGGCAGAGGCTTTTACCCACTGAGCCACCCAGGCGCCCCTACTAAGAATAAGAACATTCTTAGTTCCAGGTTTCCATACCATACCTGGAACCACTGTGAAAGGTGTATCTTTTTAAGTCAATACAATTCATATCCCTAATATATAGATAAGGAAACCAAGAAATGAAAAATAACGGATTTAAGAAATTTTAAAGAGTGTCATCACTTTACATCTTTGTGTATTACTTTTAAATCTGGCTTAATAGAAGATCCTTGGATACTTACCTGCTTTTGCATTCACTCTGTTTTGATATGCTGTTTTGACTGAAGCATATGAAGAAAATGTAGCCTCACATAGATATGTGGTTAGAAAAGTAATGCTTTAAAGGAGAAGTGTTTCAATGCCCTTTTCAGATAATTGGGCACATTCTCTGATGATCCATTAAAATTTCTGCAGTGGAGTGGGGTATGTGCTTGGGTCAACAGAATAGCTTGCAGGTTTTTCAGACATGCCACAATGTGGACTTGGTAGAGCTCTGAGGTATTTGCTTTCTGGAATAATCACACTAATAAATATGCTTCTCAATAGCCAGCTAGTCTTGGAAAATCAGAGTAAGCTTGTTTTTAGCTCCTTCTCACTAGTTTGCCCACTGTTATGAAATCCCTCCTGATTATCCTATGACTGCCAGCTCCTAAAATTTCTCTTCTCCATATTCTCTTTGGTCCTCCACAATATCATTATTATCTACTGAGCAAATGCAGTTAGAACAGTGACTTAATTCTTTGTTTTTAAGTTTTTATTTAAATTCCAGTTAGTTAACATATAGTGTAATATTAGTTTCAGGTGTACAGTATAGTGGTTCAGCACTTCTAAACAGTCACCTGGTGCTCATCAAAACAAATGTACTCTTTAATTCCCATCACCTGTTTCACCCATTTCCCCAGCCCCCACCTGCCCACCTCCCTTCTGCTAACCATCAGTTTGTTCTCTAAGAGTCTGTTTCTTGGTTTGCCTCTCTTTATCTCTTTTTCCCTTTGCTTGTTTGTTTTGTTTCTTAAATTCCACATATGAGTGAAAGCATATGGTATTTTGTTTTTCTCTATTTCACTTAGCATAATACTTTTTAGCTCCATCTGTGTCATTCAAATGGGAAGATTTCATTCTTTTTTTTTTTTTTAAGATTTTATTTATTTATTTGACAGAGAGAGAGATCACAAGCAGGCAGAGAGGCAGGCAGAGAGGGGGGAAGCAGGCTCCCTGCCGAGTAGAGAGCCCGATGCGGGGCTCGATCCCAGGACCCTGGGATCATGACCTGAGCCGAAGGCAGAGGCTTAACCCACTGAGCCACCCAGGCACCCCAATTTCATTCTTTTTAATGGCTAATATTCCTGTGTGTGTGTGTATGTATAGGTATATGCCACATCTTCTTCATCCACCCATAGATGGACACTTGGCTCTTTCGGTAGTTTGGCTATTACAGATACTGCTGCTATAAACCTCAGGGTGCATTTATCCTCCCCTTTTTAAAAAAATATTTTATTTTTAAGTAATCTCCACACACAGTGCGAGGCTTGAACTCACAACCCTGAGATCAGGAGTTGTGTGCTCCACTAACTGAGCCAGCCAGGCACCCTTCTTTGAATTAGTATTTTTGTATGCTGTGGCTAAATACCTAGTAGTGCAATTGCTGGATCATAGGGTAGTTCTATTTTTAAGTTTGGTTTTTTTTAAAAGATTTATTTATTTATCTGAGAGAGAGCATGTGAGCAGGGAGAGGGGAAGAGGAAGAGAATCTCAAGCAGTCTCCCTGCTGAGCATGGAGCCTGGTATAGGGCTCTATCTCAGGACCCTGAGATCATGACCTGAGCCAGAACCAAGAGTCAGATGCTTAACTGGCTGAGCCACCCAGGTGCCCCTTATCCTCCATATTGTTTTCCAAAGTGGCTGCACTAGTTTGCATTCCCACCAACAGTGCAAGAGCATTCATTTGCTTTTCTCTACATTCTCACCAATACCTGTTGTTTCTTATGTTGTTGATTTTAGCTGTATTGAAAGGTGTGAGGTGATAGGTCATTGCTGTATTTTTGATTTGCATTTCCATGACGATGAGTGATATTGTGAACATCTTTTCATATGTCTGTTGGCCATCTGTATGTCTTCTTTGGAAAAATGTCTATCCATGTCTTCTGCCCATTTTTTTTTTTTTAATCAACATAGAATATGTTATTTGTTTCAGGGGTACAGGTGTGTGATTCATCAGTCTTATACAATTCACAGCACTCACCATAGCACATACCCTCCCCAATGTCCATCACCCAGCCACCCCATCCTTCCCACCATCCTCCCCTCCAGTAATCCTCAGTTCGTTTCCTGAGATTAAGAGTCTCTCATGGTTTGTCTCCCTCTCTGGTTTTGTCTTTTTTTTTTTTTTTTTTTTCTTCATTTTTCCCTCCCTTCCCCTATTATCTTCTATCTTTTTTCTCAAATACCTCATATCAGTGAGATCATATGATAATTGTCTGTCTCTGATTGACTTATTTTGCTTAGCATGATACCCTCTAGTTCCATCCATGTCACTGTAAATGGCAAAATTCAGGTTTTTTTGATGGCTGCATAATGTTCCTTTGTTTATACATACCATGTCATCTTTATCCATTCATCTGTTGATGGACATCTTGGCTCTTTCCATAGTTTGGCTATTGTGGACATTGCTGCTATAAACATTCGGGTGCACGTGCCCCTTTGGATCACTAAATTTGTATCTTTGGGGTAAATACCCAGTAGTTCTTCTGCCCATTTTTTTTTTTTAAGATTTTATTCATTTATTTATTTGTCAGAGAGAGAGAGAGCACAGGCAGACAGAGTGCCAGGCAGAGACAGAGAGAGAAGCAGGCTCCCTGCTGAGCAAGGAGCCCGATGCAGGACTCGATCCCAGGATGCTGGGATCATGACCTGAGCCGAAGGCAGCCGCTTAACCAACTGAGCCACCCAGGCGTCCCTTTCTGCCCATTTTTAATTGAATTATTCATCTTTTGGGTGTTGAGTAGGTAAGTTCTTAATATATTTTGGATACTAACCCTTTATTAGATATATAATTTTCAAATATATTCTCCCATTCCATAGGTTACCTTTTAGTTTTGTTGATTGTTTCTTTCACTGTGTAGAAGCTTTTCATTTTGGTGTAATTCCAATGGTTTATTTTTCATTTTGTTTCCCTTGCCCCAGGAGATATTATCTAGAAAGAAGTTGCTATGTCAAAAAACTACTGCCTGTGTTCTCTTCTAGGATTTTTATGGTTTCAGGTCTTTAATCCATTTTGAATTTATTTTTGGGTATGGTATAAGAAAATGGTCCAGTTTTATTCTTTTGCATGTTGCGGTCCAGATTTCCCAACACCATTTGTTGAAGAGACATTCTTTTTCCCTTTGGATATTCTTTACTGCTTCGTTGAAGATTGACTGCATAATTGTGGATTCATTTCTGGGTTTTTTATTCTGTTTTATTGATTTATGTGTCTATTTCTGTGCCAGTACAATACTGTTTTGATTACTATAGCTTTGTAATATAACTTGAAGTCCAAAATCTTGGTGCCTCCAGCTTTATTTTTCTTTTTCAAGGTTGCTTTGTCTATGTGGCGTCTTTTGTGGTTCCATGCAAATATTTGGGATTGTTTGTTCTAGCTCTGTGAAAAGTGCTGTTGGTATTTTAATAGGGATTGCATTGAATGTGTAGATTGCTTTAGGAGGTATAGACATTTTAACAGTATTTGTTCTTCCAACCCATGAACATGGAGTGTCTTTCCATTTCCAAATCTTCAATTTCTTTCATCAGTGTTTTATAGTTTTCAGAGTACAAGTCTGTTACCTCTTTGGTTAGGTTTATTTGTAGGTATCTTACTGTTTTTGGTACACTTGTAAATGGCATTAATTCCTTAATTTCTCTCTCTCTCTCTTTTTTTTTTAGATTTATTTATTTATTTGACAGAGATCACAAGTAGGCAGAGAGGCAGGCGGGGGGCGGGGTGGGAGGAAGCAGGCTCCCCGCCAAGCAGAGAGCCCGATGTGGGGCTCAATCCCAGGACCCTGGGATCATGACTAGAGCCGAAGGCAGAGGCTTCAACCCACTGAGCCACCCAGGTGCCCCCCTCTCTCTCTCTTTTTAAGGATTTTATTTATTTATTTGAGAGAGAGCAAGAGAGCACAAGCAGGGGGAGCAGCAGAGGGAGCAGGCTTCCTGCTAAAGTAGGGAACCCTATGCGGGGCTTGATCCCAGCACCCTGGAATGATGACCTGACCTGAGCAGAATGCAGAAGCTCAACCAACTGAGCCACCCAGGCACTCCTTAATTTCTCTTTCTTCTACTTCATTATTAATGAATAGAAATGCAGCAGATTTCTGTACACTGAATTTATATCCTGTGACTTTACTGAATTTGTTCTAGAAGTTTTTTGGTGGAGTCTTTTTGGGTTTTCCACATGGAGTATCATGTTATTTGCAAATAGTGAAAGTTTTACTTCTTTCTTGACAGTTTGGATGCCTTTTATTTCTTTTTGTTGTCTGATTGTTGTGGCTAAGACTTCTCATATTATGTTGAATAAAAGTGATGAGAGTCAACATCCCTATCTTATTCCTGATCATAGAGGTAAAGCTCTAAGTTTTTCCCCATTTAGGATGATACTATCTGTGGGTTTTTCACCTATGGGCCTTAATATGTTGAAGTATGTTCCCTCAAAACTTTGTTGAGGGTTTTTATCATGAATGGATGTTGTACTTTGTCTGCTTTTTCTGGATCTATTGGAATGATCATTGATCATATGGTTCTTATCTTTTCTCTTAGTGATGTGATGTAGCATGTTGATTGATTTGCAAATACTGAACCAGTCTTGCAACCCAGGAATAAATCCTACTTGATTGTGGTGAATGACTTTTTTTTTTCAATATATTGTTGGATTTTGGTTTGCTAGTATTTTATTGAGGATTTTTGCATCTATGTTCATTGGGGATGTTGGCCTGTAGTTCTTTTCTAGTGATGTCTTTCTGGTTTTGGTATCAGGTAATGCTGACCTCACAGAATGACTTTGGAAGTTTTCCTTCCTTTTCTTATTTTTTGAAATAGTTTGAGAACAGGTATTAACTCTTCTTTTTTTTTCTTTAAAGTAGGCTCCACACCCAGCATGGAGCCCAACACATGGCTTGAACTCATGACCCTAAGACCAGGACCTGAGCTGAGATCAAGAGTCATATGCTTAACTGACTGAGCCACCCAGGCACTGTGACACTTCTTTGAATGTTTGGTAGACTTTGCCTGTGAAGCCATCTGGTCCTGGACTTCTGTTTGTTGGAAGTTTTTTGATTACTGATTCAATTTCTTTGCTGGTTATTGGTCTGTTCAAGTTTTCTATTTCTTCTTGTTTCAGTTTGGGAAGTTTATATGTTTCAAGGAATTTATCCATTTCTTCTAGTTTGTCCAATTTGTTGACATATAGTTTTTCATAATTATCTAATTATTTGCATTTCTGTGTTTTTGGTTATTTCTCCTTTCTTATTTGTGATTTTATCTATTTGAGCCCTTTCTCTTTTCTTTTTTGATAAGGCCTCTAGGCTTATCAATTTTATTAGTTGTTTTCAAAGAACCAGCTCCTGGTTTCATTGATCTGTTTTATTGATTTTGGTTTGTTTGTTTCTATATTATTTAGTTCTGTTCTAATCTTTATTATTTCCTTCTTTCTGATGGCTTTAGGCTGCCCTTCTTTTTCTCTAGCTGTTTTAGCTGTAAGGTTAGGTTGTCGAGCAACAGCTTCATTCAAGCAACTGTCAGTACTAAGCCTCAGAAGAGCAGAGTGTGCAGGTGTGCAGGCAGTGCATTAGCAGGGCCAGGCAAGCGGGGATGTGTCCCCTGTGAGGGTGAAGGAGTGGGTGGTGCAAATGCCTGTGTTCAGCCATTGGGGGTCATCATTTCTCCATGTGTGGGAGGGCTTGGCGTGTCTTCTCAGCCATGATCCTCATAGCATAAGATACACCACTGCTTGCGGGAGAACAGATGCCAACATGAAGAAAGTCTCTGATTTCACCAACACAAAAATTATTTTAAATTTGGGTGCAGTATAAAGTAAAATATATAGTTCTGAGTGTTCAAAAAAAGTATGTAATTTTCCTTATATTTTAGTATAATAATTGCTAATATTTACTGAATACATACTATAATTGAGTAGTGTGCTATTATGTAAGAACTCTATATTATATTAGAGTATAACATATAGCCCTTAGGATATTACCTTTTTTAAAAAATTTGTTTGACAGACAGAGATCACAAGTAGACAGAGAGAGAGGAAGGGAAGCAGGCTCCCTGCTGAGCAGAGAGCCCGATGCGGGGCTTGATCCCAGGACCCTGGGATCATGACCCGAGCCGAAGGCAGAGGCTTTAACCCACTGAACCACCCAGGCGCCCCAGGATATTACCTTTAAGAGTCAGGTGCAGGACAGTGTTATTACTTTAAATTTTACAGAGCAGTTAAATTTTTTTAAATATTTAAAATTATTTAAATATTTACATATACTTTTTTTTTCTAAATAGGGTTTTGTGTTTTTAGTTCTTTTCACTCATTTAATCCTCTGAAGTAGGTACTATTTTTGTCTCCATTGTATAGATGAGGCAACTAAGACACAGAATCACAAAATAACTTCCCCAAGATCAAACAGTTAATAAGAGAACCAGGATTTGAACCTAGACATAAGGGCTCCAGAATGTGATGGATCTGGCAGGTCAAATCATTCAAATCTGGGGCCTGCATCCTGCATAGCTGTGGCCTTTGTGACAAGGGTTGCTTGTCTGGTCTCTGTTAAAATAGCTCATGGAGCAGAGTTTTGGAGAGGTGGCGTAGTGGTTCGGTAGAACAGACTCTGGACTGGGAACAAAAAATGCCAGTCCTGGGGCCGCCTGGGGGCTCATTTGGTTAAGCAACTGCCTTCGGCTCAGGTCATGATCCCGGAGTCCTGGGATTGAGTCCCACATCGGGCTCCCAGCTCCATAGGGAGTCTGCTTCTCCCTCTGACCTTCTCCCCTCTCATTCTCTCTCCCACTCTCTCTCAAATAAATAAATAAAATCTTAAAAAAAAAAATGCCAGTCCTCGGCACATTCCAGGAATCTTTCTGAGTCTTCATTTTCTTACCTCCAGTAGGAGTTTTCTGATGTCAGCCTCTTATGTATGTTTGGGTTATGTTTTGTCATTTATAGAGTGCCTTTACATGTTATGTCATTTGTCTGTCTTGCCTGCCTTACAGTACTGCTTCAGGGATCGAATGCGTAATATACAAGGGAAGTAGAAGCGATGATTATTGCTTTCAAAGTATTTGCTTTTCTCCCCTCAGTTTTCTGTTTCTTCAAGAGTGAATTATAAAAAATAATTCAGATTTACTTGGATATTTAACGTATAGGTGCTATTCTATAACTCTATGCATGATCTCCTATCATTATCACACATAGCTCTAGTACTGAAGTATTGTATCAAATAGAAGTTATATTCAGTTCTATTTTCTGCCCTACTAAACAGGAAATGTAGTAGGCACGGATAATCCAAAATAATTAGCCAGCTTTTGGTATTCATTTTTGTACTTAATTTAACTTGAGTATGTGTGGCTGAGAATTCAGAGTACAGATCTTCCTTGACTTAAGGACTTACATATAAACCCATCATAAGTTGAAAATATATACATAATAAATATATACACATAATATACAATATTATTATATATATTATATATAATAATAAATTATATATAAAATGTATAAACCCATTTTAAGTTGAAAATATTGTAGGTCGAAGATGCATTTAATGCATCTAACCTGCTGAACGGCATAGCCCAGCCTGGCCTCCCTCAAACATGCTCTGGACACTTACATTAGCCTGCAGTTGGGCAAACTCATTGAACACAAAGCCCATTTTATAATAAAGTGTTGAATATCTCGTGTAACTTGCTGATTACTGTACTACAGTGAAAAACGGAATGATCGTCTAGGTACAGAATGGCTATAAATGTATTGGCTATTTTTTTTTAAGATTTTATTTATTTATTAATTTGACAGAGATCACAAGTAGGTAGAGAGGCAGGCAGAGAGAGGGGGGGAAGCAGGCTCCCCACTGAGCAGAGAGCCCGACGCGGGGCTTGTTCCCAAGATCCCGGGATCATGACCCGAGCCGAAGGCAGAGGCTTTAACCCACTGAGCCACCCAGGCGCCCCTTGGCTATTTCTTCTCACAATCACTGGCTGTTGGGGAGCTGCAGCTTGTTGCCCTGCCCAGCATCACAAGAGTGTATCATACCATATATCATTAGGGACAAGATCAAAATTCAAAGTTTGAAGTACAGTTTTTACTGGATGTGTTTCACTTTTGCACCATGGTCAAGTTGAAAAATTTTAAGTTGAACCATTATAAGTCTGGCACCATCTATACTTAAAGTATTGAGTCTCTTTGGAAAACCCAAAGTTTCTCTTTGGAGTTTGGAGTCTCTTTGGAAAACGTGAGATAAGCCATATGCTTTAGACTTTGGAGTCTTGTCCACCCTGCTCTTTAACCTCTCTAGTTCAGGAGTCCAGCAAAGAAGCTAACACCTTCTTTCTACCCTTCCCTCCTTTCCCACACACACCTTGTGGTAAAAGCAGGAGGCTAGGAGAGAGAGAGGCTTTTTTTGTTTGTTTTTAAGAGACTGTTTTTTGAGATAAAATGAGCAAGAGAGAGCCGGTCAGGGGAAGGGTAGAGGGAGAGGGCGAGAGTGAGAATCTTAAGCAGGTTCTACAAGTGTGGAGCCTGACGTGGGGCTTGATCATGACCTAGCCTAAATCAAGAGTCAAACGCTTAACTGACTGACCCACACAGGCACTCCTGTTTTTAGGAGAGTAACATTAAGATTACGGAGGGAGTCCCAGAAATCTTCTCCTTGAGCAGTAGCCACATCAACTGGTGTCAAAGAAGATGCCCAACTGGTGGTAAAATGTCTGAGCTTCTGAGGTTGGGACCTTCCTAAAGGGGGTATCTACAGTAGGGGGAACTGCTAAGGTCAAAGCAACACAGTGGAAACTTATCTTAGCATTTGGAACTTTCATATAGTATCATAAGTATAAGCTTCTGTGGTCTTCACGTTCTCCATAACCCATGAGGTTGTGCTTATACTAGCCAGTGATGCCAGTCATTGTTTCTAGTGTTCCTCTATTTTCATGATGGCAGCATGATTTTCTCTTGAGTCCATTATTACAAGTGTGGTGTCCAGAACAAGGGAATGTTCATGATATTGCTCTGCTTTGTGGTGGGCAGACCTCTCCTGGTATATTATGTCTGATTCTGAATACTTCACACTGAGGGTCAGGGACAACCTAGAATGTGCGATCCAAAGAAAGGTCCAGGATGGCAAGGGGTGGTAATCATTAACATGTTGGTTAAGGGAACTAGAAAAGAGAAAACTTGGAAAGGACAGGTTGTCTATACTAGGAATATTCAAATTTCTGAAAACCTCTTACACCAAGGAGGAAGTAAAATTATGACTTAGTAAAAATAGTTAATCATTTTTTGAGGGTCTACTCTGTTTAGATGTTGTATTAGACTCTCCACATATGTTACATGTATTGCAAGACGGCTTCTGTTTCTGCTTTACAGATGGTGGAACTGAGGCTCTGAGATGAATAATAACCTACTCAAGGTCATACAGTTATTTAGTGATTTCACAACCCAAACCAAGGTCTTCCTAATGCCAAAGCCTGTTAGCTGTCAGATTGTACTGACACTGAATGGAGATCATAGGCAGACAGATCTTAGGGGACAGGGCAGAAGCTAGCCATCCCAGCTGTTCTGATTCCTGGGAATGGAGAACTTAGGGCAGAAAGTGAAAGATCACTTATTGGGATTGTTGTGAAGAGAATTCATACATGGCAGAGATGACTTTAAAATCACATTCCTTATGAGTCTCTTCCACTGTGATCTTCTGAACTCCTGTTCAAGGTCCAGGCTAGGCCCCTTCAGCCTTTTGGTTCTCAGTTTTTCAGATTTGGTTCTCAGAACCTATTTCTGGCCCTTCATGGATGGATCTGAGTACTTGGATAGTTTCTTTCCTTAAGCAAAATAAAGCTTACCTAGAAACTATCTCACTTTTTGAAGTTGTGCTTCACTAGGTCCCTTAGCATCATGAGGGCTCCTTGGATTGGTGCTAAACCCAAATGTAGCTTGAGGTGCACTGCACTAAAAAGTCTGAGCCACTCTTTCCTCTAGCCTGTTGGAGAGCCACTGATCTTAGTGCCCAGATGACTGTTCCTTGATGAAAATGCCATGCAGGTCTTACCGTGGGGAAGGAGGACGGAGTGCCTTGGCTACATAACATAATTTTAAGAATTAAGCAGCTGATGATGGGATGTGAAGGGCGAGGCAAGGGTTCCTCTTTGTGAGCTGCTTATTGTCACCTGCTGATACTTTAAAAAATTATGGGGAGTGTTTATTCCTACTTAAGAATTTGATGAACTCCTATTGTTTTGATATTACAAAGTAATTATGCTAACTTTAAGATTTGAAAACAATAAATATGTTTGTAATTTTTTGTTAATAAAGTTTATAATTTTTTTTTGTAGCTTATTCACCTCGATGAAGATTGTGTAACAGAACTTTCCGTACATCACAGAAATAACAGGCAAACAATGGAGGATTTAATTTCATTGGTAAGAAGTACAATGTGAATTTGAGAATAACATCTTTTGTTTTATTGTTTATTGATAAAATAAATGTACCAATAAAGTACATTAAAAACAGTAGAACGTTTTTCACACCTAGGATTTTATCTTGGGTATAAATAATATATTTGTGTATGATTTTCACTCAATTCTTTTCTCATGTCCACTGGATATCCTCTTTTTTAAAAATTTAATTTTTTGTGTGTGTGTTCCAAAATTCATTGTTTATGCCGGATATCCTTTTAAAAATAACATTGATTAAAGAAAATTATAGTGGGGAAAAAATAAAGAAACAGAAAATACTAGTCCACAGAGAATTGACAGAGTTCTGATTTTACTCCTTGAAATTCTCTAACATGGAACTATGATTCTGCTGTAGGAATAGGTACATGCAAAGCACTTTTCTTCTTACTTAAAAGCAACTTGTAGCATCACATCACCCCTGAGCTTATGAACCAAATACCATGAAATCATTATCATGATTTCTGTGTTGGATCATTTTAGGTCTTTCAGATGCTCAATCTCTAGATTTTTTCCTACAGATGGAGGTACTCACTGCTGACTCTGAGTATAATCTAACCTGAAGCAGGGATTGTGCCTAATTTTGCTCCTGATTTAATACTGTGTCTTTCATCATCTATGATTTGTATTTTTTCTCTTTTCTAATTTGCAAGGTAAAGGCTTTAAGCAGAATTTTTTTTTTTTTTAACTAAACAAAGCTTTGCTAAGCCACAGTTCTTTTCAGTGAGAAGGTATAAAGGATTTCTTTTGAATGATATAATAAGCAAAGGTTCTGGAATGTGTGGAAAACAGAATGATAATTTAGTTTTCATGGATAATGCCTTTATTTTATTTTTAAAGATTTTGTTTGAGAGAAAGAGCGAGCATGAATGAGGAGGGAGGGGCAGAGGGAGAGGGAGAAGCAGACTCCCCACTGAGCAGGGAGCCCAACACAGGGCTAGATCCTAGGACCCCGAGATCATGACCCAAGCCAAAGGTAGATGCTTAGCCAACTGAGCCGTGCAGACACCCTGGATAATGCCTTTATTTTTTAAAGATTTTATTTATTTGACAGAGAGACACAGTGAGAGAGGGAACACAGCAGAGTGAGTGGGAGTGGGAGACGCAGGCTTCCTGCAGAGCAGGGAGCCAGATGCAGGGGCTTGATCCCAGGGTCCTGGGATCGAGGCCCGCATCGGGCTCTCTGCTCAGCAGGGAGCCTGCTTCCTCCCCCCCACCTCTCTCTCTCTCTCTCTGCCTCTCTGCCTGCCTCTCTATCTTAAAATCTTAAAAAAAATCTTAAAAAAAAAAAAAAGAATTGGGAATTGTTGCAAGGTCTTTTATAATGAAAATTTTTAAGTTTCCATTGAAGTACCTTAAAAATAAAAAGTATGACTTTTTCTTGGGATGATCTTTAATACAAGACTGTATTTCAGACACATAAGATTTCTTTTTTTTTTTTTTTAAGATTTTATTTATTTATTTGACAGAGAGAGATCACAAGTAGGCAGAGAGGCAGGCAAAGAGAGAGAGAGGGGGAAGCAGGCTCCCTGCTGAGCAGAGAGCCTGATGCGGGGCTCAATCCCAGGACCCTGAGATCATGACCCGAGCTGAAGGCAGAGGCTTAACCCACTGAGCCACCCAGGCGCCCCAGATACATAAGATTTCTTTTAAAATTTTTGTTTTACAAGTTTTCAAACACACAAAGGTAGAATAGGATCATTTAACAGTGATCTTCCATGTAATCATCATCTAGTTTCAACAGTTAATGACACTTTACCAGTTTTATCTGTGTCCCAGCACCCTCTCCCATCTGTCCTTTCTAACTAGGATATTTCAGTTAGTCCCACACATCCTGTCATTTTATTGAGAAAAAAATTGGTTTGAGATCAATAGACTTAAAATCTGAATCTTAAAGCTAATATACTTAGTAGAGTGCCTGGATGGCTTGGTTGGGTGTCCAGCTCTTGTTCTTAGCTCAGGTCTTGATCTTGGGATCGTGAGTTCGAGCCCCATGTTGGAATTTCAAGAACTATTGAAAAACGTTCTTAAAATAGTATCCTTTATGTGATTTTTACATATAGTTTTCAAACTTAAAAGTGAAATGGAAATAGGAATTATTTACTTCTGTTACAGAAAAAGTAGATAATGAAGTATGATGGAGATTGTTTTCTGGTGTTACTTTCTCTAAAGATCTCCATGACTCTAAAAGCTAGACTTGAACAACATCAAGAATGCTGTGAAGAAAGTAATAGTTTTTCTTCTTTTGTACTCTTCCCTCATTCTAAAATGCTTGTTTATACTTATTTTCCAGTCCTAGGGATGAGTAGGATAGGCTATGCATTCTAAATGTGAGATTGTCAACTTTATCTGAGCACTAGAGTCTCCTGGGTACTTTAAACTAATCCCAGTGCCTAGGTCCCACCCCCAGAGATTATGATCTCATTGGTTTGGTGTGTGGCCTAAACATCAGAATTTTTAATAGCTTCCCAAATGGCAAAAATTTAGAGTAGTACTTCTCAACTCCTGCTACTCTAAATTTTTGTCATTCAGAATATGTTCTGACCGGCAGCATTAGCATCACTTGGTAGTTGTCAGAAATGCAGACTCTCAGGCCCCACTTCAGACCTACTGAATCAGAATAATCTGCATCTTAGTAAAATCCCTGAGTGATTCCTATGTACATAAAAGCTTGAGAAGCATTGGTGTAAGTCAGTGGTTTTCAACTGGGAGTGATTTTGCCTCTCAGGGGACATTTTTGGTTGTTACAACATGGGTATGTGTACATGCTAATGGAATCTAGTGGTTAGAGGCCAGGATTCTGCTAAATATCTCACAATGCTCAGAATAGCCCTTATAAAGAGAGAATTATCCAGGCCAAAGGCCAATAGTGTTGAGGTTGAGAAATCTTGGTTTAGGTAGGGTAAGAGAATTCACATTGGTCCTAGTACTTTCCAGTTTAAATAGCTTCAGGGAACCGAGATTTGAGGTCATCTGTGGTCTGTTATACTTTTTCTGGCACTTTGGGGGCTTTGCCTTTATTTTGGGGGCTGGTTAGACAGGACAGGGAGAAACAAGTTTAGTGAGATCTATGCTGGTATGGTGCTGCTGATCTTTGTGCAGAGAGAGAAGCAATATTATTCTCAAATGTTTGACTCCTTGAACTCCCACTTTTATATCATTTATATGAGCGCTCTCTCTTTTTTTTAAAGATCTTATTTAGGGGCACTTGGGTGGCTCAGTTCTTGGGCATCTGCCTTCGGCTCAGGTCATGGTCCCAGGGTCCTGGGATCGAGCCCTGCATGGGGTTCCCTGCTCAGCGGGAAGTTTGCTTCTCCCTCTCCCACTCCCCCTGCTTATGTTCCCTCTCTCACTGTATCTCTGTCAATAAATAAGATCTTATTTATTTATTTGAGGCAGAGACAAATTTAGAGCAAGAGTTGGGGTAGGGGCAGAGAGAGAGAAGGAGAAGCAGATTCCCACTGAGCGCAGAGCCTGACATGGGGCCAGATGCGGGGCTGGATCCCAGGACCCTGAGATCATGACCTGAGCCAAAGTCAGACACTTAACTGACAGAGCCACCCAGGCGCCACATACATGAGCCATCTAAACTGCTTTTTATATGCAAAAGTTAGAGTTTCATATGTGTTATGATTTTGAACTATCGCACCATGGCCCTCTTGAGACTCACGGTAGTGGTGCTAGAGCTTCCTTCCACCTGACTGCATTCCTTACTTTTCCCCTCTCCTTCCAGCTGTGAGTGACTGTGAATTGTGGGAGCAGCGAGTCATCTGGTAGGGGGACTTCACTGAGGGTTACACATGCATATGAGAACCTATTCAGATCAATCCCTTCCCCCACCCCTGCAGTGCAAATCGCCCTGTATTCTGGTGGCAGAAGTTTAAAGATTGAGGACCTCACAACCAAGGTCAGGAAGGACAGTGAGCCATTCCTCAATTTCTCAAACGCTCTGTCCCAGTAACTGCCTGTCCTCAGTCCAGGTGCTTGGGCAGTTCTCTAACATGTAGTCTGTGTGAACAAGAACTGGGGATTTTAGAATGTTTCATTTTTTTAGGAATGGAGGCTTCTTTATGATAGGTAGACCTGTTGCTTTACTTTCAGACATTTGACTTTCAAAACAGGGAGCTGCTGGAGACATGGGTTGTGTTAGACTTGTGGACTGACGTCACCTGAAAGTGTAACTAGTGTGCCAATTCATCTGTTATTGAACACACAACTCCTCCATGTGTCTAATCGTAATGAGTAGTGTGCAGTGGCTCCAGCAAAAAATTTATTAAAAGGATGCCTTTTTGCTTAGGGATTAAGAGGGCTTAGAGTTGTAAAACTCCCAGGCAGGCTGAGAGGACTGCATCTAAAACTGTCCAGGTATTGTTTACAATCTAAGGAGGTGGCAACTTGTTTCTGAGCCATTGTCTGTAATCAGTGTATGGCATCTCTTTCACAAAGGTAGGACTATCATACTGGAGATTGATTGTGATTGCATAGTTTTTTATCCACTTCCCAGGTACCTTCTCCATGAAACTTTTTCTGTCCTTCCTTCCAACCCATCCTGTCTGGATTAAAGGCAGCATTCTTTGATAATTTATCACAGAATTTTATACTTCTTCCACTAGATTGATAGGTCCATTATATAGATTTCAAAGATACATACTGATTGTGGCTATCTAAAATATTAACTAATAAAATTTATCAATAATAACAGTTTTTATTTACACCTTTTTGGTAGTAGGCCTTTTTGGATCATGTGCCTTGTGAGGAGATACATGCATTAAATATTATTTAATTTATTAAAATTTAACACTCCTGTAGGGTAGAGTCACTTAGTTTTATGAGTCCATTATTTAGAAACTTCTAGTTATACACAGTGGATTGAACAGGTGTGTTTACATACAACACTTCCCTAAAACCTCACTAAAATAATAATTAAAGAGATAAAAGGATAAAAAATTCACAAGGATGTTGAGGATAAAAGAGGAGACAAAAAGTTATGTCAATAAAATTTGGGGATTTATAAAATAGAGAAGTGGCATCAGACATAGCATTTTAGAGAAAGCTGAAAGTTAAGTGTCTGCAGTGGAAAAGAAAAGAAAATAAGCAAATTGATTAGACCCTTAGGCTCCAGAAAGACTTAGGAATCAGAGGTACTCAGAGCCTCTGAAGTTGGGAAATAAGTAGGGTGGAAAATAGGAAGATCGGTTGAAAATCTGTACTAGAAGCAGTTGGACCCCAGGTCCCTTTCTCTACCTTATGCTGCATGACATCCACCACCTCCTTACTCCAGCAGAAAATGGGAGACAGTAAACAAGAGGAACTCGTCTACCATACACAGCTTGGGTGTGGGTGATGAGCCATTCTGAAGTGGACACATAGCTATATGCAGTCTTCATATTCAGGAGTGAACCGCTATCTCTAACCGCCTTCCCTATTCAAGCCTGAGAATGTTGGAACCAGGATTTTATCCTGTTTGCAGTGGGGGTGGGGAAAATATTGGAAGATTCAATTCTAGGGAAAAGCCAAAGAGAGGACCTACTATACTAATGGTTGGGAGTTCAGATTCCTGTCTGTTCACCATAGAAAGAAGCCCCCAAGGTGATGAGCAGCCTCCGACTATACTGAAAGCCTTTAATTAACTGTGCTTTGTAATTCTTCATCTTTCAGTAGAGATAGGCGGCCAAAGCTTATCACACATTTGAGGAAAGCCTCTAACATGAAAATCAGAGATCAAAACAAATGGTGGGGGTGGTGAGGTGGGGGAGAAGGAAGAAAAGTAAAGATACTGAGAAATAAAAGATAAGCAGGGAGTGGAATAAAATGGCTTGAAGTGATAATTAATATTCCCAGAGATAAGAAAGGCTATTTCTTCTTTGAAATAGGAATAAGATGACTAAAAAGGAACATTTCAAGAGATAGCTCTTGAAAATTTAAGATATGACCACAGAAACGAAAAGCTTAGTAGAAATGATTGAAAGTAAAATTAAAGGAAAACCTCTTAAAAATAGAATCTAAGAACAAAGAGATAGATGCACAAATAGAAGAGAATGGGTAAGAAAGGTCCAACATACAAATAATAGAAGTTGCAGGAAGATAAAACAGAAGAAAGAAGGGAAGAAAACATTAAAAAAAAAAAATAATAATAATAATACAAGAAGAAATATTCCAGAACTGATGGTTTCTAAGTTAGTAAAACTGAGTTTTTTAAGAATGAAGGGGTTTAGCCAGGTTTTGGAAATATGAATGAAAATAGATGAACACAAAGTGAAATTTCAGAAAACTGGGGAAAAGAGAATATTCAAAAAGTTTCCAGAGACCCCCCCCCACACACACACAAAAAAAAGCCTCCAAAAGATCATAAAGAAAGGCCTGGAGTCAGAAAGGCCTTGGATTTTTCAGTATCTGTACTAGAAGTGAGAGGACCATGGAACAATTTTTTCAAAACTGTGAAAATTATTGTCATCCTAGAATTCTGTACTCAGCCCAACCAGAATCAAGTGTGAGCAGGGAATGCAGTTGTTTATCAGATATTCAGGGTCGCACAAGATTTACCTCCCATTCATCAACCCTCAGGAAGTTACTGGAGGATGTATTCCACCCAGACAAGAAAGTAACCAAGAAAGAGGAATATTTAGGATCTGGGAAACTGGGGATACATTGTAGAATAGATGTGAAGGGAATCCCTAGACCCAACAGTTGAGTTGCAGGTTGAGAAAGAAGCCAGACAAGAGTGGAGCATGGAGTGCAGTGAGTAGGTGGAATGTCTCCAAAGGGGCAATGTTGGAGGGAACGGATTAGCAGGTGTGTGTGGACATGTCAAGGGGAGGTGAAGAGGTGCTGGGGAGTGTGGAGTTGAATTAGTAAGACGAGCAACTGCCTCTTTTTTATTTTTAACTTCAGGAAAAACCAAGATACAAAAGAAGGAAATGCAAGGGTAGTACCCCGTGTGGTATAGCTGCAGTTCCATATTGGTTGTTAGGATATTAGAATATTTATCTACTCATTAGTAAAGAATTCCTACTCGGAGTGCCCTCCCCATTGTCCACTACGTCCCTCAGGTCCCCTGGGCACCTCCCTCCCGTCTCCCCTGGAACCCAGTGTTTAAAAGTTTCATGATCTTCATGGCAGGGTGCCCCAGGACCCTACTCACCTCTCATCTGCTGTTCTAATTGCATAGAGTCAGGGTACCAATGAAATATTTTGAACATTACCCCTATTCAGTTGTTAATGCTAATTTACATAATCACGATAGTGTAAATATTGATTTAACTAAAAATTGTGATAAAATTATAGTAGTAGGATGCAAGGAGGCAGAATGTATGGGGCAGGAAGGGGTCATAGTAGATCTAAATCCTTATTTTCCATACTAGGAAATTCATAGATAATATCTGAAGCTGAAAAAAAATTAAAGCTGTATAAGCAACAGAGAAACAAAGAAGAAATAGCTATAAGTATTAAAAGTGGTTCCCTCTGAGGAGTAGAAACTGTGTGTGAGAGAAAGAGAGTTGGTACAGGGGATTGCTTTTTTTTCCTGAATGGAAAAAAAAATAATGTAAAATAAATAATTATTTCTGAAAACTAACTTTAGTATTCTAAACAACTTGATTTTCTTTTTTCCAGTGGCAGTATGATCACCTCACTGCTACCTATCTTCTTCTTCTGGCCAAGAAGGCTCGGGGAAGACCAGTTCGTTTAAGGCTTCCTTCTTTTTCCTGTGGATTAGCCAATATCATCCCACTCACAAACATCAAGGTAAATGTTAGAACCCCCTTTTTTTTTTTTTTTTTTAAGATTTTATTTATTTAGGGGCGCCTGGGTGGCTCAGTGGGTTAAAGCCTCTGCCTTTGGCTCAGGTCATGATCTCAAGGTCCTGGGGTCGAGCCCCACATCGGGCTCTCTGCTCGGCGGGGAGCCTGCTTCTCCCTCTCTCTCTGCCTGCCTCTCTGCCTACTTGTGATCTCTGTCTGTCAAATAAATAAATAAAATCTTAAAAAAAAAAAAGGATTTTATTTATTTATTTGATAGCACAAGCAGGGGGAGCTTCAGGCAGAGGGAGAGAAATGTAGAAATGTTAGAACCTTTTGAGTGAACACCAACTACTCTTTTTTTTAACAGAGGGAGAGGGAGAATCTTTTTTAAATTTATTTATTTATTATATATCTAGAGAGAGAGAGAGAGAGCGCGCGCGAGCACATGGAGGGAGGGGCACAGGGAGAGACTCTTCAAGCAGACTCCCTGCTGAGCACGGGGCCCAACTCAGGACTCGATCTCACCACCCATGAGATCACGGTCATGAGATCATGACCTGAGCTGAAACCAAGAGTCATACGCTAAATGGATTGAGCCTTGCTCAGCAGCCTCATGCTTGCTTCGTTCATGAGTGGATACACCACTGGTGTCAGGGAGCCAGAGGAAAGACGTTTTATGATTTAAATATTTTTGGTGGGGGGGATAAAATTTAAATAGTAAGTAAGTAAATAAATATTTTTGGTGAAGAAAATGGGAAATTCTGAACTTGGACTCTAAAAATCTGAATGTTAACATGGCATTGAAATAATCCTCTCCTCCCCTCTGTTTTTCACAAAAGTAATTTCTTTCTTTCTTTCTTTTTTTTAAGATTTTATTTATTTATTTGACAGAGAGACCACAAGTAGGCAGAGAGGCAGGCAGAGAGAGAGGAGGAAGCAGGCTCCCTGCTGAGCAGAGACCCTCCCATGCGGGGCTTGATCCCAGGACTCTGAGATCATGACCTGAGCTGAAGGCAGAGGTTTAACCCTCTGAGCCACCCAGGCATCCCCCAAAAGTAATTTCTGATTGTTGCAGAAAAATTTTAAGCCACAGATAAGCTAAAGGAAAATAGAACTTATCTATGAACCTACTACCTATAGGTTTTATTTGACTTACATCTTTCCAGTCTCTTTTAGTATGCTTATTTACGTAATTTATGTATATGGAAGTGCTTTTAAAAGATACTGTATTATTGGGTTGTGGATAAAAATTTTAAACATTGTTGGGACTAAGATTTCTGAAAGAGGATATATTATACTTTATATTATATACATGAAATATTTTAATGAATATTTTGATACTCATTTATGTTGATTGTTTAGGTTTGTTTTGAGCAGTAGTTATAGCTTATGTAATTCAAATTCCTTGCATGAGTTTGTTGTGACCATATAAGTTTTTATATTTTTGTCTTCTTTGTCTCATTTTTCTTTGTCATGAGCATTTAGAATGGTAGAGAAGCTTTACATTTTTGGAAGCACCTGGGTCATTCCTAAGAGTTCACATGAGTCTCTGTCTTTTGTCTGATTCTTTGTTACCTAAATTCTGCCTTTCACATCATTTGCTGGCTGGGTGTGGAACTTTGTAATATAATAAGTCTTCCCTTCAGTTAATTTAGGTTGCAACTTAAGTTATTCTAGTACTAGCAAATTGTACTTTTATTATTCTCAGAGAGAGGTGGTTAGCTCTCTTAATGGAATCCAGTATACCCCAAATGACTATGTAGGTGAGGTGATTTTATTTCTTTAGGTCTCAAAACTCGGTTAAAAAAAAAAGCCACCTTTTTCATGATCTTGTGTTGAGTCTTCCTCTGACCCCCCTGAATTCCTATACTGCTTCATTTAGCTCTCTTTTTGGCACTTGTCAATCATGTGTTGCAGATATAGGGGATTTTATGTTCTTCCCAAATCCTGCCAGTCCCTTCTTCCCTTCCTAGTTGATATCTTGATCAAACTAAGCACAAAAAGTGAGTAGCTGTTGTGTAAGGGAATCTTGGGAGTGAGATAATGTCATTCCTCGGTTGGTTTTCTAGTTTGTTCTTGGAGAGCTTTATTGGATTGGTGAATACCCCATACGCAGACAGATCTTTTGCGCATGGACTTCATGAGTCGTCCTATCACTCCTCCTGCCCACATTGCCAGACCCTTGAAACTCTCAGACTGAAGTGAATACCTTTAGGTCCAGGAGGACACAAAATCATGAACTCTGTTTCTGATCAAGGTAGTTTCAGAAAGGAAGTAGATAAGTTTGTACTTCTAATAAATTCTAATTTTGTCTTAAATTATATATAAATCATGCATATTAAATTATAGTAAACTTTATTAATAAACTTTAGCTGAATTTTTACATTTATGACACCATAGTTAACAGGCCTGAGACATTTTCCTAAGCCTTTGAATTTTCTTACATCTGGATTGGCCTGATAACAATTTATCTGCTTATAACATTTATGAAGTATTCAAGTGGAAAAGATCTGGGAAGATACTTACTCTTCTCTTTCAACTAATGAGCTTTGACCCTAATCATGTAATTACTTGGGCATTTATGTTATTTAATCAATTTTTATGATAGGTAGACATTTTAATGACAAAAAAATGGAGCAGAAATCAAATTTTGGGTTTTCTGATTTTATGCAAATCACTGAAGCTTGAAACAAGGTTCCTTTGTACTCTTCTCCCTCTTGATAGAATCATCCCTTTTCTCTGGGGTGTTGTTTATAAAAAGTAGGTAATCCTGAACTATTAATCAATAGATGGCATTTTCAGTGAAACCATAATATAGTCTGATCCAAGAATCATAAAAGACTACATCATCAGCATATCATTAGCATTTTCAGCCCCTTGCTTGCTCTATAACAGTTAAGTTGAGGCAAGACATACATAAAGATAGCACTACGCTGGAATAATAGATGTTGGGTGCCAATAAGGGGCTAGAGGTGTGCTTTAGTGGGTTTAGGAAGGTTTAGGAAGGGAGTGATCAGCATAGATGACCCAAATTGGATCCATAGTCAAGTCTAGAAAAAAATGAAAAGAAGAAACACAGTATTCAGGGCAGGATAAATGAATTAGCAAAATCTCAGGCACCTAAATGTGCTTTTTATATTCTGTTGGCAGTCACTAGACTTTGGTTGAGATGGAGGGAGGAGTCAAGTAGGGGCAAAGTGAGAGGAAGAGAAGAAGGAGGTGAGCTACAAGAATAGGAGAGATCTAGATTGTAGAGAACCTTGAAATGCCATGTCAGAAGGGCTAGACTTTATGCTATAGATAATGGGAGCCATTGATTTTTGAACAAGATAGGATAAGTCACTAACATGACAGTAATTTAGAAATATTTATCCAGACTTGTTCAGTTAAGAATGTGTATGTAGTTACTCCCTTCTGCAGTGCCCATGACAGCCATCATTCATTCAACACTGCTCTTTTCCTCACTGAACCTAGATTTAGCTTTAGTATTTTTCTCCACCTAGCACTCCATGTAGCTAGTTCTAGTTCATGATAATTGGAGAACTCTGTCATTTCTGGCTGAGAGGGTAGAAACATTGGTAACATAGACCATACCGCCTGTTTGAATAGTTCATGTCTGAGATGTGTCCATGAATTAGAGCAATGGCAGTGGAACTGGGAAGTAAATGATGAGGTATGAAGAATTCAAGTAAAATTGTTTGGCCAGCTAAACTTGATGTTGAAGGGAAGGGAAGGAGAGAGAAATTAAAAAATCCGATTATAGGGGCACCTGGGTGGCTCAGTGGGTTAAGTCTCTGCCTTTGGCTCAGGTCATGATCTCAGGGTCCTGGGATCAAGCCCCGCATTGGGCTCTCTGCTAAGTGGGGAGCCTACTCCTCAACCCCACCCCTGCCTGCCTCTCTGCTTACTTGTGATCTTTGTCTCTCAAATAAATAAATAAAATCTTCAAAAAAAATCCGATTATACTTCATAGTCTTAGGATTTAGAGTATGTCTAGTATACCCTTAGTTTGTAGAGGGGGAAGAATGAGGGAAGATAAATGACTCTTGTGGTATTGTTAACACAGGATCCCAAATATCTTGTCCCCAGAAGATGTTTCATGGAGCTAGTTTATTCCTAGGAGAAATTACTGCATACTCTGTATGTACTTACAACAAAGAAACCTAAGTCATTTTCCTTCTGTTTACTATTTTGTTGGGTCCTTTTTTTTTTTTTTTTTTTTAAGATTTATTTATTTATTTGAAGTGGGGGGCAGAGGAAAAGGGAGAGAGAAAATCCTGGAGCAGATACCCCCAGATTGTGGAGCCCAATGCAAGTCTTAATCCTAGGATCCAGAGATCAGGATTTGAGCTGAAATCAAGAGTCAGATGCTTCACTGACTGAGCCACCCAGGTGCCCCTTTAGACCTCTTTATGTTATTTCTCTGCTTTACAGTGATTATCTGATAATAATAAGCTAAATAGTATGGCATATAATGTAAAAATGTTCCAAGACACGTTGTTTGAGAGTCCGAGATTCTCTTATGTAATAATTTGTATTAGAGCTTTTTGACTTCCTATTTTCTGTCCTAGATGGTGAGCAATTTCAGTATACTATCTGCTTTGTTTCTGCTTCCAGGGCCTTGCCCTGTGCCTTGAACATACTCTTTTAAAAATTGAATCATGTTGGTGTTGTCTCTAAGTTTTTCTGGTTTTCAATAGCCAAAGAATCTGAGTCTAGAAGATATGACAACAAGTGATGAAAACCAGGTACCTGGATTGATAGACTATGACTGGTGTAGAGACGGTTCCTCAGCAAGTGTGGCCACTCCTCAAACACCACAGGTTGGTTATTTGTATTACTATTTAAAGCAATGTATGTCTTAGTTATGAAAACATCTAGACTCTCATTGGGTGTGTGTAGTAGTTCCATGTAATATGCAGTATTGTGTATGTGCTTGGAAATTTAATTAATTCCTAAGCCATTGAAAACATTAATGAGAGATTGTTGGAATATGAATGAAAGGGAAGCCAGTTATTTCCAAGTTGAAGAAAGCCAAGATCCCATTTTGGAGCACTTTACTGCTCCTTGTTTTGCTTTTTTCTCCCATTCTTTCTCTTCCCCTCTTTCACCTCCCTTTCTTTCACCTCCCCTCTCCCATTCCAAAAATGAGTTGTGGCTTACATGTGGTTAATTATTCACCATTTTAGTCTACAATTCTGTGTGTTTTGACAAATGCATACAGTCATGTAACCACCATCAAAATCAAGAACAGTTCTGTTGCCCCCCGAAATTCCCTCATGCTTCTTCGTAGTCAACTCCATATTCCCCCTCAACTCAGAGAAGCAACTGATCTGTTTTCTTTTCCTTTTGATAATCTTTTTTTTTTTTTTAATCTTACTGGTGAAAAAAAAATCTTATTGGTGTTCGTTGAACTTATTGGATGTACAATGAATGTTATTCCTCCGCTGTCTTTGAGGGGCCACGCAGAGTGCACTCCTTCCTTCAGCAGTGAAATACAGGAGCAGGGGTGCTTGTTTCTGCTTGGGAATCCCACTAGACACTTAAATCCAGGGCTTTTACTGGGGCCTGGTTACACAGGCTCTCTTTGTCAGTGCTATCAGTCATAATCACAGAAATTCTAGACTACTAGAAGGAAAGCTGGTGTTCATCATAAATCACACTGCTTGTAGTCTGTACAACCTGGTACGGCAAGGTTCGGTGCTCCAGCTATACAAACAGACTTACGTTGGGAACTTCCTAAAAGCTCACTTCCCAGCTTCCAGCCGGGACCTGCTATGCTAACTCTTGTGCACAGCAAGGCCCTTGTTACATATGCGTAAGAGTCCTACTGTGTGTATACTTAGGAGTGGAATGAGTATCTTCAACCTTACCAGCCATTTTTCCCTCCAAGTGGTTGTATTAATTATACTTCAACCAGCAGTAGAAGTGTATTGCCATTGCTCCACATATTACTAATACTTGATATTTTTACCTATTTAATATTTTCACATTTAATATTTAAATATCTGATGAGTATAAAGTTATATCTCCACTGTTGAAAAGTCCATTCTTTCACCACTGGATCTACAATGGTACTTCAGTCATATATCAAGTTGTTGGAGTGTGCTTATTTATGGGTTATATTTTCATTTTATTGGTTTATTTTCACTAATACTAGACTTCATAATTACTTTAATTTTATAACTGTTCTTCTATCTGGTTGGCCAGTTTCCCCCATCTTATTCTTCTTTAGGAAGTCTTAGCTATTCTTGTCCCTTTGCATTTCCATATATATTATAGAATCATTTTGACAAATTTCACATACACTCAAATGTTGAAATTGCATTGAATTTAAGATTCAATTTGGGAAAAATTGAAATCTGGACCCTCAAATTCCCCTATCCATAAACACAGTACATCTCTTAATTTATTAGGTTTTAGATAATGGCTTTCAATAAAGCTTTACAAATATTCCCAAAAAAGTTTTTATTTTTTTATTATATTTATTCCTAAGTATTCTTATTTTTTTTTACTGCTGTTGGGATGGTAGATGTTTTAAAATCATATTTTCTATTACTGGTGTAGGGATATGAAATTGATTTTTATGTATTGATCTTATATTCAACAACTTTCCTAAACTCTTAAATTCTTGTAATGTGTTGTTTGTTTGTTTTTTTGAGAGAGAGTGAGTGTGTGAGCTGGGGGTAGGGTTTGGGGGAGGGGCAGCAGGAGAGAATCTTGAACAGACTCTATGCTGAGTGGGGAGCCCAGTGCAAGGCTCGATCTCACAGCCCTGAAATCACAATCTGAGCCAAAACCAGGAGTCGAAGGCTTAACCATCTGAGCCACCCAGCCTCCCCCGTCTATATATTTTTTTAGTGTTCTGTGTAGAAAAGTATATCATCTGTGTATGGCAGTTTTGTTTCTTCCTTTCTAATTCTTATGCCTTTAATATCCTCTCTTTTATTATTATACTTAGTAGACCTAGCAATAGCAGACACTCTGTGTTCTTCCCAATCGTAAAAATAAATAAATAAATAAATAATGTTGCTTTTATCATTAAATATGTTTGTTCTCTCTTTCTTTCTCTCTCTCCCTCTTTTTAAAATTTCTTTTCAGCGTAACAGTATTCATTGTTTTTGCACCATCTCTCGCCCTCTTATACCTTCCCCCTCCCCCTTTCCCTCACTCTCTTTCTCCTTCTCCCCTTCCTTGTCATTCTTCCTCTCTTCATTGCACCTCGCACCTCTTATTTATCAGGTTAAGACATGTTTTTCATTTAGTCCCATTTTGCTAACGTTAGTTTAAAAATCATGAATCTCTGTTGCAAGAAACAAATTAGGTAAAGTTTACCTACTAAGATAATCATCTGTTTTTGTTCCTTTCATTCATGGAGTTTGTTACATGTTATATCACTACTTTAAAAAATTATTTTTATTTTTTTTTTAAGATTTTATTTATTTATTTGACAGACAGAGATCACAAGTAGTCAGAGGCAGGCAGAGAGAGAGGAGGAAGCAGGCTCCCCACCGAGCAGAGAGCCCCATGCGGGGCTCGATCTCAGGACCCCGAGACCACAACCCGAACCGAAGGCAGAGGCTTTAACCCACTGAGCCACCCAGGTGCCCCACCAATACTTTTGATGTTAAACCAGTCTTGTATTCTTTATATAATACCAGTTTACTATTTTTTTTAATACATTGCTAGGTTTAGTTTGCTAAAGTTTGTTTAGAGTTTTTGTTTCTATGTTCTTAAATGAAATTGGCCTATAACTTTTTTTTTTTTCTGAAAATTTTAATTTTGTTATTACAGAAGTAATACATGGATATATTCATCCTGCAAAACATTCGAACAATATAGAACAATGTCAAATAATGAGTGAAAGACTTTTTTCTCCTTTTCTTGCCTTCCATCCCATTCTGTATTAATCTTATCTGATTTGGATATTATGATTATATTAGTCTTCTAAAATGAATTGGAATATGTTCCTTTCCTTTTTAATTCTCTGGAATGGTTTCTTCAGAGCTAGGGATTATATTTTCCTTGAATGAAGGTAGGACCATGCAGGTAGTATGAATTCGGTTCCCAAACCTATGTGAAATTACAAATTATTAAAGGAGACTTTTGGGGATGCCTGGGTGGCTCAGTTGGTTAAGCCACTGCCTTTGGCTCGGGTCATGATCCGGGTCATGATCCCGGTGTCCTGGGATTGAGTCCTACATCGGGCTCCTTGCTCAGTGGGGAGCCTGCTCTCTCTGCCTCTGCCTGCCTCTCTGCCTGCCTGTGCTCTCTCTCTCTCTCTCTGACAAATAAATAAATAAATAAAATCTTTAAAAAATAAATAAATAAAGGAGACCTTTGCTTTACATAAGCCCAGTTTATTAGAGCCAAGGCCAGGACAGACACATTTTTGCACCAAACTCCTTTCCAGGGCAGAATTATATTTAATTCACCCTTTCATTTTAGTTACAGCCCCTTCTGGCTTTTCTTGAGAGCTTTAGTTCTAGTGTTGAAACCCGTTCTCTCATTTATCTGACATAGTAGGTAGTTACCCTTAGAGCAGTGGACAGTTTCAGCCTTGATTACATCTCTGGATTCATGCTCCTCTTTTTATTTTGCCCTCTGGGGATTTTCCTTACTTTTGTGGCAACCTCAACCATAAATTCAGAAGGATTAAAAAGTATTTTGTATCCAACATTTCTGTTAGAGTATTTTCACATGGTTTTTCTGCTCTAATCATTGACTAAACTTTTACTTTTTGATATGTGTTAGAGACAGACCATGGCAATCTAGGCATGGGAAACAATTCTTAGGGATTTATTTGTGGCCTTTCTCAGTATTGCCTAGATCTGGGTATGTTTGATTTAACATTTGACCTGGAACATATTGAAATGATCTGTCAATAGAACAGACTAAAGTGATCTACATGTACTAAAGAGAACTGAATATTACATTTTCAAATTTCCTGATATTGCCAATAATGTCCTTTTGAGAGTATTTCATTTTAATAAAAATGGTGCAAGGTAATTTGCAAATGATTAAGGCATGTTGTAGAGAAATTGACTTTTCTTCTTCGTCAGTGTGCTTTATCCAGGAACTTTTTTTTTCCAGTTTGCCAAGCATTGGACAGAATCAAATGGTCTGGAATCTAAGTCATTAACTCCAGTATTATGCAGAGCATCTGCCAATAAATTAAAGAACAAAGAAAATGTATATACGCCTAAGTCTGCTATAAAGAATGATGACTGCTTTGTATTTCCTGAGCCAAAGACTCCAGTTAGTAAGAACCAGTATAACAGAGAAATACTCTCCACACCAAATCATTGCACTACACCCTCAAAAGGTATTTGTATGTGGACTAATCAGTGGTATAATACTTTAAATTCCATTCTGCTTACCATCTAAATAAACATATAACAGGTCAGAAATGACTAGCATTGCTCTCAGGAATTTCTGCTTTTTTATCATACGTTATTTGCATTGGTTGAAATGAAAGCATATTAGTCAACTTCTAATTTTTCTTAAGTGATATTTTTTTCTCTTTTTCACATATATGGAGTTGAATTATAGCATCATAGAATATCAAAGCCAAAAGGCAAGTTAGAGCTCATCTCATCCACCTGCATTTTTCATAGCCGAAGAACCTGAGACTCAGAGGAATGATTTGCCCAAGGTTGTAAATCCAGGTTTAGACTTTGCTTTCTCCTTTGCCCCCACTTATCATGGCTAAAGCTAAAGTCTCTGCTGAGCCCTTCTTACTCATGTGGATCTCCAGTTCTGGTATCTGATCCTGCTCGTGCCCCTATCCCAGCAGACGGGAGAGACCTGTGATGTCCTTCTAGATATCTAGATCTGTGTCCTGATAGTACAACTTTCTCATCCCCCTTGGTTTCCTTGTCAGCTCAGTCATCACCAATTATGTAAGCTGTTTCCTTTCTGACACCTCAGTGTTTTCTTGCTGGCTTCATTTGAGCACATTCTATTTTGTTAATGTACCTCTTAAGACACAGTGCTTAGAACTGAACACAGTTTTCTAGTACTGGGTCTCATCCGGATAAGACCGTAAGTGTTGTAAGAGTAGAAATTCTGTCTGCCATGTCCATTGCAGCATGGTATAGTACGTAGTAGGGGCCATGTTTATTGTCTGGTACATAGTAGGTGCCCAATTCCTGGTATATGGTAGAGCCGTATCTGTTGAATAAAGGAATGAATAAATTAGAGCCTGAGAGGTTTTATTTACCATGTCTATGTCACTTTTTAAAATGACCCCTAAACATTTTTGGCCTTTTTTCCAGCAATTGTGATATACTCTTTTTTTTTTTTTTTTTTTTTTAAGAAAGAAAGTGAGTGCATGTGTGAGTGGGGAGAGGAATAGGGAGAAGGAGAGAGAGAATTTCAAGCGGAGGGTGGGATTTGATCTCATGACCCTGAGAACATGACCTGGGGTGAAATCAAGAGTCAGAGACTTAACTTCCTGAGCCACCTAGGAGCCTCTGATCTACTCTTGTTTTATGTTAAGAGCCTCATGAACCCAAATTCTGAAACATTACCATGAGAACTACTGCTAAATCACATCCTGCCAATGTGCTTTCAGTTTACTAGTGGGGCTGAGAGTCAGCTCCAGAGCTCTATTTCTTACAAAGATAGTATGAAAAACTCTGTCAAAATATTTACTGGAAGTTCTATTATTATGTTAATGGCATTTTCTCATTCATCAACTCAAACAATACTTTCCCCAGAATTGTGAGGCTGGTTTGGTATGATAACCTTTTGTGGCTGCTTGGGGTTGTTATGAGGGCTTAGTGAGATAACATCTGGATATAGTGGGACCTTAGTAGGAGCATCTGTTACATTTTTTCTTAATGGGGGTTGTTTCTCTTGGTATTTGTTAATAATATAGCTACAACATCCTTTGTGAGTCAGGGAGTTGGGTAGGGAGATAAAATGGACTTTAGCTCACTGAGAGCTTTTTTTTTTTAAAGAATTTGATGTTTACAGTCCTTTCTATTAACTGTGTGTGTGTGTGTTTTAACTTTAGTTTTTATTGTTTTTAAGATTTATTTATTTATTTTATTAAGAGAGAGTGTGCGTGCATGTGTGTGAATGTGTTGGGGGAAGGGGTAGAGGAAGGGAGAGAATCCTCAATAGATTTCCTGCTGAGCACTCAGCCCATCATGGGTCTCAATTCCAGGACCCCTAAATCATGACCTAAGCCCAAATCAAGTCGGCTGCCCAACCAACTGAGCCACCTAGGTGCCCCTGTGTTTTTTAACTTTTTATGTAATTCTGAAGGTTTTGACATATGCATAGTTTGAAATTTTTAGTGTTAAAGTGTCATCAGTTTGTCTATTTTTTCCCTGTGTGAAAAATTGTGTCGGTCAAAAAGAATTATTGGCCATTTTTCTTTATTTTATTTCTAAAGATTTTATTTATTCGAGAGAGTGAGAGCATGAACAGGGGGAAGGACAGAAGGAGAAGCAGACTCCCCACTGAGCAGGGAGCAGGGTTTGGGGCTTGATCCCAGAACCCTGGGATCAAGACCCGTGCCCAAGGTAAACGTTTAACCCACTGAGCCACCCCCATAGCCCTGGTTATTTTTCTTTAAACATAAGAGCCACCTACAGAAGCTAGTGGCTAAAGTCCCTAATGATAGCTTACATTAGTGCTTTGCGTTTGACTTTGACTCTGAGTCATTTTTGATAATAGCAGTAATCACTTTACTGAATTTTGTACAATCCACTTAGTGACTATTTGTCAAAGAGTAACTGTGTATAGTAGTAGATACTCTTTGTGTACAAAGATGAAAACTATTTTCAGAGATACCCATGAGTGACCTTATTTTCTTATTCTTGTGGAACCAGTGAAAACAATGCTGAATAGTCATAAACAAAACAAAACCTCTAATGTCTTTTTAAAAACTTGATATCTTATACTTATTTTAAAGTGTTATTACTTCTAAAGGGTATGTAAGTTTTAGATCATGAACAAAAACTTAACTAATCACTGGTAGCCAGATTTATTACTGCGAATTTGTCACAAACTGGTTACAAACACCCTAGTAGAATCAAACACAAAATTCTAGAATAGGAATATAAAAATAACCAAAGCTCACAGCTGTTTAATAACTTTGTCAAGACTTCATAGAACTGTTCTCTTTGCCTAACAGGAGTTGAGAAGGACTAGGAATTGCATTAACATCTCTCTACTGTTTCACTTAAAAACATAAATTGGATCCTTGTATAAATACAGATTGACTTGTTTATAGATAGGAAAATCAGTAGCCTTAAATCTTTGTCTATATGATCTTTTTAAATTTATCATATAATATTTATAGTATAATTTTAAGCATGGCCTCAGTTTTGCAAAGAAGGAAAAGAGGAGCCACACGTACAAAGCAAAATGATATTGTTGGGGTTTTTTTGTTTTTTGTTTTTTAAAGATTTTTTATTTATTTATTTGACAGACAGAGATCACAAGCAGGCAGAGAGGCAGGCAGAGAGAGAAGGGGAAGCAGGCTCCCTGCCGAGCAGAGAGCCCGATGCGGGGCTCGATCCCAGCACCTTGGGATCATGACCTGAGCCGAATGCAGAGGCTTTAACCCACTGAGCCACCCAGGCGCCCCAAAATGATATTGTTTTTGTTATAAATCACATGGAAACATTTCTTTAAATAATTAGAAACTTAATAGCTCTGGCCGAGTGTTTATAGTATTTCTGAATCACTGAGTCAGTGATGTATGTGTTATTGAAAGAAGTCTTGAAACCATAATATGTCACATGCACATGGTTTGTGTTTCTTGTTTTTCTAATAGCCAGAAACCAGTGCCCAAAAGAAACCCCAATTAAAACGCCAACAAATTCAGCAGGAACAGAGAAGTTAATGACAGGTGTCATTAGCCCTGAGAGGCGGTAAGTGTTCTGTTTTTTAGATTCTTTAATCTTCAGTATATGTAACTAGATTTCCTTTTTTCATGTATGATAAGCCTGATTAAGGTAACAAACCACTGTATAAATTATGTTGGAGACTGTGGGAATGTCTAGCTGAATGACAGTGGTCTGTGGCCATTCCTGGAGCTGTTGCTGCTGCCTTCCTCATGGGGTGGAATTCTGAAACTCCTCAGGAGTAAGACTGGCACTTCACCATATGGCAGGCTGGGAAGACAGTGGCCCTGACCCCAGCCAGGTGGTACCCTTTCTGGGGCCCATCTCTTCATATGCTTCTGCCGGCAGCATACAGACATCCACTAATAGCGGTGTCTCAGAGAGTAAAGATACCAATGGGTGATTCAGAGAAAACTCATTGCTCTTGTGGGGACAGCTCTGCAGCATTCATGACCCTTCCTTGTCTTTTATAGCTATTTTTTTTTTTAAGCCACATCCATTTTGAGGACAATTGGGGAAATTAGACCATGAACTAGATATTAGATAGTACTATGGCATTATTATTAATTTTCTTGATGTCCTGTTGGTATTTTGGTTATGTAGAAGAGGTCCTTATTCGTTGGCTATGTGTGCTGAAGTGTTTCAGAGTGAAGTCTCAGGATATCTTCAGGCAGGTTACTTTCAGATTGTTCAGCTGAAGATGCACATACATTTAATATATTTACTTACGTATATATGTAGAGAAAGCAAATGTGGCAAAATACTAACAACTGTTGAATCTAAGAGAATATATGGGTGTTCGCTGTACTATTCACTCAGCTTTTCTGTATATTGACTTCTTTAAAAAAGCTAGGGGAGAAATAGTTTTGCCAAGTGGCAGTTGGTGGAGGGGAGGAGTGATGACTACATTTCCAGTAGGAGATGGCTTTTGTGCTTCCTGGAGAGTGAGCATGCTCGAGTGGGCTGTGAGGGCCCCAACTGCCAGGATGCCCAGCTTTACTCATGGATTTTTATTTTTAAGGTGTCGCTCAGTGGAACTGGATCTCAACCAAGCACATGTAGAGGATACTCCAAAGAGAAAAGGAACCAAAGTGTTTGGGAGCCTTGAAAGGGGATTGGATAAGGTTATCACTGTCCTTACCAGGAGCAAAAGGAAGGGCTCTGCCAAAGATGGGCCAAGAAGACTAAAGGTAAGTGGACTGGAATTCTTTAATATGGTTTTCTGAAGCTGATTGCTAACTGGACTTTTTAAAAAAAATTTTTATTTCATGCATTTTGATGCAATGGGCTTTGAGAATGCAGAGGTTAATTATATATACTTGCTCCTTTCAAGGAGCAAATCACTGTAGTTAAAATACTCAGCAGTTAATCACAGAGGCAACATGGAGGTGGGGAAACCATGGGGCATATATGAGGAATTGAGAGCTGCCTCGAGGATAGGGACTAGAGCTTAATTGTCATATCTCTGGCATGTGGGCAAGTCCCTGACACACGGATACCTTTGTAGGCTCTCACAAAGTATTTGAATGCATAGGAATTGAATTTGAACTTTGAGTGTGTTGCATGTGAAGAAAATAGCAGCAGACTGGGAAGGTAGGCCAAGAGGTCCTCACAGGCCCAAGAGGTTTAGACCTTATTTGATAGTCCTGTTATGCTTTAAAAGGCTTAATGTGTCAGTGGTGTGGACAATATGTTCAACTGGTAAAAGAAAGGAAAAAGAAGTTATTATGGATATAAAATACTTCTTTACTCTCTTGGATTCTCTCAGCATTCCTTCAGACATCTAATGAATAACATATTTGTTTGGGGGAAGTAAGAGGTAAAGGTATGAAAAGATACAGCCCATGTCATTAAGGATCTCATAGAGTGGCAGTGAAGACAGCCAGGGATGGTGTTCTGTGCTGTGATAAAAACATGTTCCAAGAGGTATGGGGCGTGAAGGAGGGCAGAGAAGATGGCAATCTTCCCTATGGTTTGGGGAGTGGGTCTGTGTTTAGTTTTTGCACTGAGACTCTTTGGGAGCCAATCTGGACAGGTTTGGGGAAGGAAAATGATGAACTGTTGGGCAGAAGTGTGCTTCAGGGGAGAATATTCATTTATGTCCTGTTTTAAAGTAGAAGAAGATAGGACCTCTCCATTAATATTTGTTGCCTTGTTAAACTTGTATAATGCATCAAGAAGTTTTGCACATCTCTGTTCATTAAGTATATTTTGTCCTTTTGTTCTAAGATTTCTCTAGATGGAGACAGTTCTGAAATATTTTAAATCTTGACATTGGGATTAAGAAAACCATAGTGTCATTTCCCTGAAAAACAGATAAAATTAAGGAAACATGCCCAATCATACACATTATTGAAAGGCCAAGAAGTTTTCAGATACTGATGGATAATATGCTGAAAGTGTTCACCTGTGTAAATTGTTTGGAACCTGAATGCATTTTCCAATAAGAACTGCTGTGTTAGATGACTTTCCAGGTATTCCCTAATACTTCCAAGATATAGTTTGGGAATGAGAAGACCTGGGTTCTAGCCTCAGCTTCGTACTGTGTAGCTTGGATAAGCCATTTTATCCTTGACTGCTTCAGTTTTCTTATTTGTAAAAATTGGAGATAATCTCTACCCCAGCAACTTCACAGAGCTGGGATGTGTAAACAAAGCTGTCTCTGTGAGATGCACATGAAATGTTCTATTTTATCAGATGTTCCAGTGTTGAGTAGCATTGTTTCTATCCATGTTGAGCATTTTAACCCCAATGGAGCAGAACCACAGTTCTAATTAGCACACACCTAATATTGGAAACTTGACCTTACTTTGGATCTTTAACCCTTTATAATGCTTTAAGTTTTTGCAGAACTGCAGAGCTTGTTTTAGGAAATTAGTTTCATTTTTTTTCCCTCCCTACCTCTTATATTAAAAGATTATAAATTTACAGAAAATTTAAATGGATAGTACAAAGAACACCTTACACTGTTAAAATAGCAAATCATGTAGTTAAGCCCTCTTGTAGGAAGCAATCTGTAAAAATCTGAAACTTAAACAAATTAGGGTTAATTCTTTATTTTACAAAAGGTATCACTAAAATTGTGATTTGAAAGTGTTCTGCTTATTTTCTTGACAAAGCCAATTTAGTTTGGTGAAATAGCCCTGGATGGGAACCCAGCAGACAAAAGGTTCTACATTAGCTTTTATAACCTGAAGCTGGGTTCTTAAACTCCAGTCATTTAACTCACCTTCATAGTGGCATATCATCTGCCCTGTTATATGCATTTTCTTTATATTGACTCTTTAAAAAAAAACAAAACAAATTTACAGAGGTATAATTGACATAAGTAAACTGTACTTACTAAAAATGCATGATTCAGGGCACCTAATTGGCTCAGTGGATTAAAGCCTCTGCCTTCTGCTCAGGTCATGATCTCAGGGTCCTGGGATCGAGTCCCGCACCAGGCTCTCTGCTCAGCTGGGAGCCTGCTTCCTGCTCTCTCTGCCTGCCTCTCTGCCTACTTGTGATCCCTGTCTGTCAAATAAATAAATAAAATCTTTTTAAAAAATTAAAAAAAATGCATGATTAATATACTTTGGCATTATATAATATAAACACCTGTGAAATTAATACCACAATTAAGATGGCTAACTTTTTAAAAACTTGAGGGTTTTTTTTTACTGTTTTTTAAAGATTTATTTATTGTAAGGAGAGAACATGTGTGTGTGAATTCGGGAAGCACAGGGAGAGAGAAAAGAGAGAATTTTCAAGCAGATTCCCCACTGAGTGCATAAGAGCGTGACCTGAGCCAAAATCAAGAGTCGATGCTCAACCAACTGAGCCACTCAGGCGCCCCTTGAATTTATTTTTAAGGAAACTATATATTATTAGTTTTTGCTAATTATGTTTTTCCAAATCAGATTAGAACAAATACATAAATACTAAAATAAAAATACAGTTGACCCTTTGAACAACATGGGTTTGAACTGTGTGGGTCACTGATATGTGTATGTTTTTCAACGAATATATTGGGCAGATTGGGGGGGGATTTGCAACAATTTGGAAAAACTCAGAAACCACATAGCCTAGAAATATCAAAAAAATTAAGAAACAGGTATGTCATGAATGCATAAGATATATGTAGATATTAGTCTATTTTATCATTTAAAAACAAGATATAAACAGATATATTATAAAAAGTTAAAATTTATCAAGACTTATGCACACAAACATACTGTATATGGCGCCATTCACAGTTGAGAGAAATGTGAACAAACTTAAAGGTGCAATATTAAATCATAACTGCATAAAATCAACTGTAATACATATCATACAACTATAATAATTTCATAGCTACCTTCTGTTGCTCTTGCGGTGAGCTTGTGTAGCAAGTATCTGCTTAAAAATGCTGTGTGATGTGGGGCACCTGGGTGGCTCAGTGGGTTAAATGTCCATCTCTTGATTTCAGCTTCGGTCATGATCTCAGGGTCCTGGGATTGAGTCCTGCATCGGGCTCCCTGCTCAGGTGGAGTCTGATTGTCCTCTGCCTCTCACCTTGCTCGTGCTCTCTCTCAGATAAATTAAAAAAAAAAAAAAAAAGTTAAATAAAATCCCATGAAAAACACTGTGATGCTAATCATTTCCATGTGAGCAGTTCATCTCTTCAGTAAATTGCATATTACAGTAAAAAATGATCACTGGCTGTTCCTGCGTATTCTTTCATCATTTTAGGGCAATGCCATAAACCTTGAATAATGCTAGGGGACCCACAGGAAGTGCCACTAGTGATGCTAGAAGTACCCCCAAGAAGCACAGAAAAGTCATGACATTACAAGAAAAAGTTGAATTGCTTGATATATACCATAGATTGAGGTCTGCAGCAATGGCCGCCCACCATTTCATGATAAATAAATCCTGTAAAAGGACCATTGTTTTAAAAAACGGGGTGGGGGGGGTGGATTTGTGAAGCCTTGTTGCAGTTATGCCAACAGGCACAAAAACCTTGCACTTTTTGCAAAATGCTCTTTTTTAAAATCTCATGTTGAAAATGCAGCTTTTATGTGGGTGCAGGATTGAAAGGCAGATAAAAAGGCATACCTATAAACTTTAATATGATTTGAGAAAAGATGAAGTCATGAGAACTTAGAGCAAAAGGAAGGTGAAGTATCTAAAGTTTGAGAATTTAATGCTAGCAAAGGATGGTTTGATAATTTTAGAAAGAGGTTTGGTTTAAAAAAATTCAAGGTCACAGGAAAAAGAACTTCTGCTGACCAAGAGGGTTTTTTTTTGTTTTTTTTTTTGAACAGGTTTTTAATGCAGATAAAAATACCCTATTCTGGGGGTGGGGGCAGTGCCACAAAAGACATTTATTAGTAAAAAAGGAGAAGGAACACCAACATTTAAGGCAGGGAGGGACGGTCTGACTCTGTTGTTTCATGCAGTACAGTCGGGGTTAAGTCTAGCACTGCCCTTGTTTATATAGCTCCTAGCTCCCAAGTCTTGAAGGGGAAAGATGCCCACCAGCTGCCAGTCTTTTGGTTGTACAAGAAGGTCTAGATGAGAACCCTTTTTCTGGATTGATTCTATCAGCTTTGTCCCTGAAGTCAAGAAGTACCTTGCCAGTAAAGGATTACCTTTTAAAGTTCTTTTGATATTGGACAAAGCTGCTGGGTCACCCAGAACCCCCTGAGTTGAACACTGAAGGTGTCAAAGTGGTCTGCTTGTCCCCAAACACATTGTCTCTAATTCAGCCTCAAGAAAAGGGGGTCATAAGGACCTTTAAGGCTCATTACACCCAGTACTCTCTGGAAAGGATTGTCAGTGTTATGGAAGAGAACGTCATTGAAAGTCTAGAAGGATTACATCATTGAAGATGCCATTGTTGTAACAGAAAAAGTCATGAAAGCCATCAAGCCGGAAACGATGAATTTCTGTTGGAGAAAACTGTCCACATGTTGTGCATGACTTCACAGGATTTATAGCCAAGCAAGGAAATCATGCAGGAGTTTATAGATACAGCAAAAAAACAAAAACAAAAACATGTGTGTGGGAGGGTTTCAAGATACGGGTTTTGGAAGCCTTGTTACTAACCCATAGACACCATAGACACCACACCAGAAGAATGAGCAGAAGATGAGTTGATGGAGATAAGTGCTTCTGAAACTGTGACAGATAATGAGGAAGAAGACATAGAAGAAGCAGTGCCAGAAAGCACATTGACATTAGACAGTCTGGCTGAAAGGTTCCCATTATTCAGGACTGCTTTTGATTCCTTTTATGACATGGATCCTTTTATGATATGAGCACTGAAACTAAAGCAAACAGTAGAAGGAGGATTGTTACCGTACAGAAACATTTTCAGTAAAATGAAAAAGCATAAAGTCAGACAGAAATTACGATGTACTTCCATAAAGTTCCACAAAGTGTGCCTGCCCTTCCTGCCTCCCCTTCTACGTCTTCCACCTCTGCCACCCCTGAGACAGCAAGACCAACCCTTCCTCTTCCTCTTCCTCTTCCTTCTCAGCCTGCTCAACATGAAGATGAGGATGAAGGCCTTTATGATGATCCATTTTCACTTAATGAACAGTAAACCATCATCATGCCATACAGTTAGTAAACTTATCTATGCGTATGTGTGTCTTCGTGTGAATATCTCATAGCAGTACAAGAATCATATGAGACATTTTTGTGTCATCATCATTTGCCTAAGTATTCATTGTGTAGAACATTGTGTGCAGGACTCATAGAAGTGGATTGTCTGTCTTTACTTAGACATAAGGTGAGTGGTATTTACTATAAAATTAATAATATGTTAGTTTTCTTACTGTTGTATAACTTTGCTTTCAAAGAATTATGTTACTGTACATATGTATGTATGCTTCTCTTGTGATTGGAGAATCTGCGCCTCAGCCTATCATCACCAGCAAGTGGTATTAAAAAAAATGTTTCTAATACTGTATTATGACTGTATTACTGTATCCCATAAAAATTTTATAATCATTTATTCATTAGTGTATAGGCTAAGCTACTGTGAAGCGATCATGTTGATTACACTAGGCTATCATGAAGCAATCCGATTGCTGCTTCCTTGTTCTCAGTGCGTGAATCACTATACCTGTAAATAAATACAACTTTCTTTTTCACATTATCTTTTCATTTTTGATATCTAGTATCAGTAATACATGTAATATCTATAGTGTTATGTGTCATGTAAGACTATTGATGTAGGTTTCTAACAGATGATTCATCGGTAAACAATGTAAACTTACAGTATTGATAAATACAGTACAGTACTGTAAAAGTATTTTCTCTCCTTAGTATTTTCTTAATAACATTTTCATTTCTCTAGCTTGCTTTATCATAAGGGTATAGTATATAATATATATATATAGGGGTGCCTGCGTGGCTCAATTGGTTAAGTGTCCAACTCTTGGTTTTGGCTCAGGTCATGATCTCAGGGTTGTGAGATGGAGCCCCGTGTCAGGCTTCATGCTGCACCTGCCAGCGATTCTCTCTCTCTCTCCCTCTGCCCTTCTCCCCTCAAGCCCCTGCTCACATGCTCTCTCTCTCTCTCTCTAGAAAACAAAAACAAAATAACAAAAAAAAATACATATACAGAATATGTGTTAATTGACTACTACAATATCTGTAAGGCTTTCGGTCAGCAAAATGCTATTAAGTTTTGGGGGAGTCCAAAGTTATATATCGATTTTTTACTTTGTAGGGGGTCAGTGTCCCTAACCCCTGTGTTGTTCAAGGGTCAACTGTATATACAAACAACATTTCCTAGGACATTTGTTTCATTTCTGACAGTTTACATTTTAGGACTGTTACTATCTCTAGCATAGCATGGGAAGAGATAAACAAGTGAAGTTCAAATAGACATGTTAATTATTATTTATGCATTTCTTTAAAATGACTGGTAGGAGAGGAGGATGAAAGGTTAAAAAGGATGATATGGGTGTAGTTACAAGTGAATATGATTTCTCGAAGCTCTTCAGTGTCATCTTACTTTAGCTTATTATGAAGAGTTGGTTGTAAATTGTTTCTGTATTTCTCTGGAATGTTTCCCTTTGAACTGGTACTATAATGAGTTTGGGATCTCTCAGTTAGGCAGGATGGTCTTTGTGTTGATGTAAAGATTTACTTCTTACCCCTTGTTTTTCTTTTTTAAGCTTCACTACAATGTGACTACAACCCGATTAGTGAATCCAGATCAGCTCTTGAATGAAATAATGTCTATTCTTCCAAAGAAGCACGTTGACTTTGTACAAAAGGGGTAAGAAGCACTCTTAGAGGCTGTTGCATTTATTGCTTGCTGTCTATTGAACTTTGAGAAGGCATGTATTGATTCTTCTCTTTTTTAAAAAACATTTCTCCCACCTCGTTTTCATCAAAAAAGCTTTTATGCTAGTGTCATTGTTCATAATTTAGTCTCGGTATTATATGAGCTAGTGCCATATTGTCACCACTTTCAAAATAGGACTTTTAAGAATAGGACTAGACCTTTCAAAATAGGAAAAATCCAAACTTCTTCCAGTTTTCTTTTCAGTCCTCTATTTTCCTCTGGCATTCTGCTTTTTAATAATATTTATAAACTGCAATCTAAATTTAGAGACACCTCAAACCAATTAGGGATTTATATAGAACCCTTTCCTTTATGGCTTGCTGTTGGACAGGACTGGGTTTTCAGCACTTTATTAAATTATTTCACCTAAACTCTCTTCCACTGTTGAGTGAGCTGCCAGCAAAGCCTCCGTGGCTGTGATCTCATGGTCTGAATGGCCAGACCTCTTCTCATTACCTAAGGTGTTCATATTTCTAAGCATTTCCAGTTTTGTCTCTAAAATTTCATTATTGAGGCAGATAAAAAGAGCCACTAATAGATATAACAAAATATTTAACTAGAATATTCAATGTAGAGTAAGATTTTAAGAAGCAATCTTTTGCAAAATAATTTTATTTTTCATTATCTGTAAATGTTGGCAAGCATTCCTTACCTGAACCTTTACTTTCTTCTTTAGGTATGATCAGAACAGACATAACTCACCCTGGCTTCATGCTTGGGCTGTATCGATGGTTCCAGAACCTCTAGCCAAGCTATATCAGAAAGCTTTCAATAATCTTTCCTTCAGCATATGATCTCTCTGTCCGATCACCAACTAGCTATTAACCAATAATTTATTCTTCTAACTTCCTGATCAACTGCAAAGTCTCCACTTTGATCCTTTTTTTTTCCTTTTTAACTTTTCTGTTTGTTTTAAACTACTTTGAAAAAGCAGAGCAATGAAAGCTGTTTTTTAGTGGTATGATGTTACTCATCTCGACTGTATTCCATTATGATCTTTTTCCAAACCAGAAGAATTGGTTTTTCTCCTCCATGGACTGAATTGCTCTCTGCTTCATGTTCCCATCAGGAACCTTAACTATAGGGTACTCCTTTTGGCATTTCTGATAATGACTGCTCATTTTTAAGAGATCAAGACCCCAAACACGGATCCAAATTAGTAAGAAAAAGGATGATATTTTGTGAAACCTCATAACAGATACAAGTAATTTCTCCACACTTCTGTGGAACCCTGCCTAATCATCTGCCCCTACATGTTTAGGGAACTGAAATTTAAAATAGATCCTATTGCTAATTATTGGAGATTAGTAAGACAAACTAAAATATGCAAACTAATTTAAAAATTGATTCACATGAATTCAATTTAACTAACTTTGCAGGAACATACCTATTTCTTAAGACGTGTTTAAGGCTTCATTTGGACTGGACCCTTCCATCATCAGAGCTGTTATGTTGCAGTTCTAGTTATATTCACCATGTGTTTCAACCATGGGAATATACCATCTCCATGGGCTTTCTGTTATAACTCTGCCATAAAGTGTAACCATCATAACCTCTTATTACTATTAGAAAAACCTCAAAAACATATGCCCTTCTGACAGGTTGGTAGATTCAGCTTTATTTATATGAAAGAATTTTCTGATGAGGTGCGCACACACACACAAAACTCTTAATCTTCCCTGCACTTTCCTTTGTTGTGAACATTGTGGAAATGGCCTAATGCTCACAGCTTGCACTGTTGAAAGAGATACATAAAGAAGACCAGAAGATCTCTTGAGCATGAATGGCATGGGTGGCTTTAAAAGAAGGGCTTTTCTTTGGACAAGGGAAAATTCTGATAAAGCCTTTCATCTTTATTCTTTCCTAAGATCCTAGTTCAACTTCTGGGAAAACACCAGTCATGCTCCATGACTAACGTATAGCTAAATCATTTGGAAACTGTAAGCAGTGATAGATTGCTTAATGTGAAGTAATGGTTCATTTTCACCACTGGCCTCCTGGAGGCTTAGAAATCTCTTATATTCTATAGACTATTCATGGTGCTCCTACTAACTGGTTTCTTATCTTGTTTTTCGTAGCTATACACTGAAGTGTCAAACACAGTCAGATTTTGGCAAAGTGACAATGCAGTTTGAACTAGAAGTGTGCCAGCTTCAAAAACCCGATGTGGTGGGTATCAGGAGGCAGCGGCTTAAGGGTGATGCCTGGGTTTACAAGAGATTAGTGGAAGACATACTGTCTAGCTGCAAGGTATAATTGCTGGCTGGTTCCCCCCTCTGCTGGATGAATATGGGTGTGATCCAGTCGATGTGGAGACTGGTATGACTGGTTTGATCTTTAAAGTTCTTTGGAACTACAGACTTATTTCTAAAGAGCTGTGTTAAGGACCAATATCTTTTTGTTCTTAAACAAAAGATATTTTGCCAATGAATCTAAGGCGTGCACATCTGTCATTATCTATTACTGTCTTTTTTAATCATGTGGCCTTGTATATTAATAACTGTTGACTTTCCTAGATTCACTTCCATATGTGAATGTAAGCTCTTAACTATGCCTCCTTTTAAATGTGTAATTTCTTTTTGAAATAAAATCATTTGTGAATATAGCAGGCTTCTCCTCTTCTTTGTATTTGATTTTGATCCAAACAAAACCTCAAATGGCTTCCTGACTATTAAGTAGAGACTATTTGGAGATGTTTTATCTGTTATCAAATATGCCTTGGGCAGAAAAACAGATAAGAATTCATTTGCATAATTTTTTCCTGTCTCTGATTTAAGTAGGATTTATTGAGATCGTTAACTAAGTCACAGCTGTGGATACCAGAGTTAAACAGCACATTTAATATGTTGAATAAAAGACTATTGACTTCAGTAAGTGTGTTCGGTCAACAATGATAAGTATCTGAACTATGAACCCCCATGAAATGTTACTTTATGGTAATTTTCCTTAAGTTTCAATGTTGGCCTGGAATTTGTATTTTTATTTCATTTTATTGGTCTCTAAAGGCTAGCACTCAAGTTTTATTTGTATGGATTTTACCAATTAAACTAGTTGGAGAAAAATAGCACTACTTCTAGTCAGTAGTGAGAGGAGTATTTTGTCACTCATTTATTCAGTAAACATCTACTAAGTGCTTACAAACATTAGGCTCAGGGGCTGGAGATGGTATTTTCTAGTTAACTCAAGGAGCTCAGAATCTATTAGACGCAGATGCATAAATTAGTGTTTATAGCACAGAGCGGATGACCAACTTTGGAGGGTTAAGGGATGATTTCTTGGAGGAAACAGTATTTGTTCTTAAAGGATATGTAGGTTTTCTTCAGAAAGAGAAGAGGGAATATAACATTCTTGGCAGCAAGAAGAGTATATGCAAAGGCACAGAACTATAAAATGGCATGCCTTATTTAGGGTGGAGGCAGAAGGTGGTGCAAAGAGGAAATAGCCAGAGTTGAGGGTTAAACATTTAAGCTGGAAATAAGGGACAGAAGAACTGGGAGGAACTCTAATGTTCCACTAAAGTGTTTTGGCAAAGGGAAGCTGTCAGAGGGTTTTAAAATTTTTTAGAACAGCTTAGTGAAATATAATTCACATACCATAAAAATTCACCTCTTTAAAGTGTATAATTCAGTGAGTTTTATTATATTCATGTTTGTGCAACTCTTACTGCAATCTAATTTTAGAACATTTTTATCACCTCAGAGGGCAACCCTGCATCCGTCAGTGGCCACTCCCCATTCCCCCACCCCACAGCCCCTGGCTCCCACTAATCTACTTCCTGTGTCTGGATCTGAGTATTCTGAACATTTCATGTACATGGGCTCATAGAGTATGTGGCCTGCTGGGTCTGGTTTCTTTCACTTAACATAAATAATGTTTTCAAGATTCATTTTGTTTTAGCTTGTGTCAGCACTTCATTCCATGTTACAGCTGAATAATAGTCCATTGAATGGCTATATCACATTTTATCTACCCATTTATCAGTTGATAGACATTCGGGTTATTTACACTTCCTGGTTATTATAAGTAACGTTGCTATGAACAGTTGTGTACAAATTTTTGCGTGGACATGTTTTCAGTTTTGTTTATCTATACCTTGGGGTGGAATTGCAGAGTCATTTAACATTTTGAGGAACTGACAAACTGCTTCCCGTTTTATGATCCCACCAGTAATAAATGAGGGTTCTAATATTTCTGCATTTGCTATAACATTTGTTATTGTCCGTCTTTTATTTTAGCTCTGTGCAGTGGTATCTCATTATGGTTTTGATTCGCTTTTCCCTAATGACTAATGATGTTGAGCATTTCTCATGTGCTTATTGGTCATATATCTTTTTGGAGAAATATCTGTTCACACCCTTTGCCCATATGGAATCTGTTCGTTTATCTTTTTATTGTTAAGTTGCAAGAATTCTATAGTTCTAGCTGTAAGTCCCTTACCAAATATGTGATATGCAAATATTTTCTCTAATTCTATAGGTATTCTTTTTACTTTCTTGTTAGTGTCTTTTGAAAAACAAAAGTTTTATATTTTCTAAAGTCCAATCCAACTATTTTTATAAAACATAAGAGAAGAATCACCCTTGTATTCCTGTGGTAGATGGCACAGTCTGGAGCAAAAACTTTTGACCATGAACCATGGTAAGAAGTCCGTTTTACTTTGGGATGCATCACACATAAATGTCAAACACTGCTTAGCTTTTCTATAAATATGATACTATTTTCTATTCTATTTTCTTCTGTAAACATCTAGTCTGACAACTGCAGTCTTTACACTGGAGTTTTAGTATATTTACTTTAAAAATTAAAAATTTTAAATATCGGGGCACCTGGGTGGCTCAGTGGGTTAAAGCCTCTGCCTTCGGCTCAGGTCATGATCCCAGGGTCCTGGGATTGAGCCCCGCATCAGGCTCCCTGCAGGGAGCCTGCTTCCCCCTCTCTCTCTGTCTGCCTCTCTGCCTACTTGTAATCTCCGTCTGTCAAATAAATAAAATCTTTAAAAAAATTTTTTTAAATATCTTTTTTGGGGATTAATTCAGCCTAGAAATGCTGTCATTGGCTCTACTACCCCTCGGCCTGGATCAAGTAAAAATAGGTACCTTCATTGTTGTTTGGGCTAAATCTTGCTTTTCTTTAAGGAAAATAAATGTTAATGGTTGCCATAGCATCTAAAATCTATCACTTAGCTCTAAATCTATAGAGCCATTTGGAAAATTAAAAGGGTATAGCTGGGAGTTGAGTAAATGAGGGTGGGTTAGATCCTAAAAGGCAAATATGGCTTAGATTGTTGACACTGAACTAAACCTGCTGAGTTTTAAGTTGGCTTCCCTTTCCATTGTGCAGCCACACCTGGACTTCTTTGGAGGGTGTGTGTGAATTTTATGTCCAGAGGAAGGCAAGTGAAGAAGTGATGAACTTGTGAAGAGTGGTTGAAGGAATTGAGAGTTTGGAATCTGAAGAACACTTAGGGTGTTAACCCTCAAATGCCTGAAGGTCTGTCACTACCTTGTTTTGGTGATAGTAGCAGGCAAAGTAAGTCCAGTGAGAAGTTGGAGGTAGAGGTCATATCTTATTCGCCTTTGTGTTCCTAGCATTTAGTAGTGCCTGGGCTGCGGCAGGGACTCAGCATACACCTACAAAGCTGAACCATATTGAAGTTAAGCTCACAATAAAGAGCTTTCAGAAAAACTCCGAGCTACCTGACAGAAGACGGTGCCTGGGAATATAGTGTTTTCCCTGTCACTGGACGTGTTCAGACATGTTGGACAGCCATTCATAGGAAAGGTCATAGAAGGGATTTAAGTTCTGAACTGAAACCAGTGGTCGTAAGCTCCTATCTGCTGTAGTATCCACGGTCCATTAACAGTATGGAAGATAATGAATCAATTATTTGGATATTGGGGGTAGAGTGACTGCAGAAGCTTTGGCAGCAGCATTTTAGGTCATTTTGAATATTTTGCAAATTGAGGATGATAGAATGGTGAATGAGTTGCAGGAGCCATAAAAGGTCGTGTTTGCTGGCTGTGATAAGGAGAAATAAAGTAATGATCACAGTATAACTACCTAAGATTGAATGCCCACTATGTGCCAGACTCTTCACTGCATGATTTATATCCGGCATCAGCAAACTGGCCTGTGGGCCACTCTGTAGCCTTTTTTGATAGTTTCATTGGAACACAGCTGTGCTCATATTATCTATGACTGCTTTTGTGTTAGAGTGGCAGAGTTGAGTGAATTTGACAGAGACTGTATGACCTGCAAAGCATAAAGTATTTACTATCATAAGGTATTTACAAAAAAAGTTTACTGACCCCAGATTTAAATAAATGTTTTCAAATAACATACATATTAACTCATTTAGTCTTCGCACTAACTCTGCAAGACTGGTGGTATCCCTTTGTACAGAAGAGAAGGCTGAGGATCAGACAGGCAAAGTAATAACTCTCTCAAGGTCATAAAACTTGTAAGTGTATTGGATTTGATTCAGGCACGACAGGCTCCAAAGTATGTTCTTCCGTATGCTAGAAATAGGTGTAATACCTCTCTCCTGAAATTGTCCCATATAGGAAAGCATGATTATATATTATATGTATCAAAAGATTGCCGTTTTTAAAGCAGCAGTCTTAACACAAACTGGTTATGATGTAGGAAAACTTCACTAATTCAGTGTAATTTACTATAATTGAGTTTGTTATGTGAATCTTAATGAAAGTAAGAAATTCTAAATGTCTTCCTCTGCATAAGAAGAATATAGTCTACTAAGAAAACAAGAATTGAAAGACTTTCAGCTTCTTGGTTCCACAGTGATTTTGTACATTTTAAAGAGCTTATTTTTATGACTATGATTATTATGTAATATAGGCCTATAGAATTATATTTTTAAAAGCCTTTCTGTAGGCTCTGAGTTAGGATCCATTTCCTTGCATTTTCTAACTTCCGGAGGCTACCCACATTTCTCAGCTTTTGACCCTCTTCCTTCCATCTTCAGACAAAGGCAAGAGTCCTTTTCACATCGTATTATTCTTTTGCACGATCGCATTTCCCCCTGACTCTAAACTCTTCTCCCTCCCTCTCCCACTTTTAGAGATCGTAATGGTTACATTAGGCCTGCTCATGTCATGCAGGAGTAGTTCCCTGTCTTAGAGTTAGCTGTTTGGCAACTTTAATTCCGTTTGTAAGCTTAATTCTCTTTTGACATGTAGCATACCATATTCATAGATTCCAGGAATTAGGATGTGATGTCTATGGTGTGGGGGGATTCTTCTGCCCATCACAGTGGTCAACTGATTTTTGACAAAGATACCAGGACATTTCAGTGGGGGGAAAGAATAGTCTTTTTAATTAATGGCGTTCAGGGGTGCCTGGTTAGCTCAGTAGGTAGAGCATGCGGCTCTTCATCTTAGAATTGTGAGTTTGAGCATTGGGTGTGGAGATTGCTTAAAAATAAAATCTTAAAAAAAAAAATAAAAGCAAATGATATTCAGGTAATTGGATGTTCACATGCAAAAATGAAGTTGGACTCCTCCCTCACACCGTGTAAAAAATTAACTTAAAATGGATCAGAACCATGGGACACCTGGTGGCTCAGTTAGTTAAGTGTCTCCCTTCAGCTCTGGTCATGATCCCAGGGTTTGGGGATTGAGCCCATATCAGGTTCACTGCTCAGCAGAAAGTCTACTTCTCCCTCGCCCTCTGCTTTCTCCCCCCTGCTCATCTCTGTCTCTGCCTCTCACTCTTTCTGTAAAATAAACAAATAAATCTTTAAAAAAATAGGTTCAGAACCTAAATATAAAAGCTAAAATGATAAAAATTCATTAAAAATGTGTGGGAGTAAATGCAATCTTGGATTAGGTAATGGTTACTTAGACATGATATGAAAAGTACAAGCAACAAGTGGGAAAATAGATACATTGGACTTTACCAAAGTTAAGAACTTCAGAGGACACTATCAAAAAAAGAAAAGAGTCTACAGAATGGAAGAAAATATTTGCTAAATACATCTGATAAATACATCTGACTTTTATCAAAATATAAAAGAATTCTTAAAACTCAACCAGAAGAAGACAACACAATTTTTAAAAATGGGCAAATGATCTGAACACATACTTCACCCAAGAAGATACACAGATGGCAAATCAAGGTATGACAAGATGCTCAACATCATTTGTCATTAGAGAATTTCAAATTAAAACAAGATACCACGACACACCTATTAGAATGGCTAAAATCCAAGAAACTGACAATACCAAATTTTGACAAAGATGTAGAGCAACAGGATCTCTCATGCATTGCTGGTAGAAATGCAAAATAGCACAGCCACTTTGGATGCCAGTTTGATGGTTTCTTAGAAAGCTAAACATAGGGGCACTTGGGTGGCTCAGTGGGCTAAGGCCTCTGCCTTCGGCTCGGGTCATGGTCTTGGGGTCCTGGGATCGAGCCCCGCATCAGGATCTCTGCTCGGCGGGGAGCCTGCTCCCCCCACCTCTGTCTATCTCTCTCCTACTCGTGATTTCTCTCTCTCTCTCTGTCAAATAAGTAAATAAAATCTTTAAAGAAAAAAAAAGCTAAACATACTCACACCATATAATACAGTAATTGTGTTCCTACGTCTTTGCCCAGTGGATTTGAAAACTGAGATCCACACAAAGACTTATTCATAATTGCCAAAAATCTGAAGCAACAAAAATATTCTTCAGTATGTGAATGGCTAAACAAACTGTGGTACACCCATACAATTGAATATTTTTCAACAATAAAAAGAAATGAGCTATTAAGCCAGGAGAACACCTGGAGGAACATTAACTGCATATTACTAAGTGAAAGAAGCCAATCTGGAGAGTCTGCCCGCTGTATGATTAGAATTATATGGCCTTCTCGAAGGGGCAAAACTAAAGAGACATTGAAAAAATCAGTGGTTGCCACTGGGATGGGAAGGAGTGTTGAGTAAGTGGAGCACGGGAATTTTTAGGGTGGCAAAACTATTCTGTATGATACAGTAATGGTGGGTACACATTATGCGTTTGTGAAAACCTATAGAACTTTACAGCACAAAGTGTAAACTCTAGTTGTCTGAATCTGTTCAGGCCACGATAGCAAAGTACCACAGACTGGGTGGCTTAAATAGCACTTATTTCTCACAGTTCCGAAGGCTGAGAACTCCCCAGGATCAAGGTACTGGCAGATGCTTGCTTCCTGGTTCAGGCAGCTGCCTTCTCACTGTGACTTAACGTGGTGGAAGAAGAGAGGGAGCTCTCGGGTCTCATTTGTAAGGGCACAAATCCCATTCATGAGGGCTCCACCCCTCCACTTGATGACCTCCCAAAGCCCCACCTCCAAATACCATCACATTGGAGATTAGGCTTCAACATATGATTTGGGGATGGGGGAGTCCACACATTCAGTGTGCAGTATTATTGCATTGTTATACATTGTTATAATGTTAAATCATTTAAGAAGCTGGGATATCTCAGGGAGGGATATATTCTGTGACAAGAGAAAATAGCTATTAAAAAATGTATGAGGGGCGCCTAGGTGGCTCAGTGGGTTAAAGCCTCTGCATTCTGCTCAGGTCATGATCTCAGCGTCCTGGGATTGAGCCCCGCATTGGGCTCTCTGATCCGCAGGGAGTCTGCTTCCCCCTCTCTCCCTCTCTGCCTGCCTCTCTACCTACTTGTGATCTCTGTCAAATAAATAAATAAAATCTTTTAAAAAAACGTATGAAATAACCTCACTGGTGGAGGTGGGGGAAAAGTTGCCGACCTGAGTACCTTTAGAAATGAAGGGAGTATGTAAGACTCAAGACAAAAGGAACCACATGTTGTACTCTAGATACTAAAATTGTTTCCCATGAGAGGACAAGTTAACAATTCTGGTACTTGTATATTAGAACTAAAGTAAATAGATGGTAGATGGTGGAAGCTAGATTTCTAACTGTTGAAGTGGGAATTTACAGGTAAGGGAAAGAGGCTAGAATGATCTGTGTCTATGTGGTGATGGATTAGGGAAGAAGATATGAGTAAGAACTCATTTACCTATTTTGTTTGTTTGTTTGTTTGTTTTAAAGAGAGGGAGAGTGGGGGAGGGACAGAGGGAGAAGGAGAGAGAGAATCTTAAGTAGTGTCCACGTCCAGCATGGAGCCCAACATAGGGCTCAATCACACAGCCCTGAGATCATGACCTGAGCCTTAATCAAGAATTAGACCCTTTGACAGAGCCACCTGGGTTTCCCAGATCTCATTTACCTTAATATAGACACAGATGGTTACATATAGTATGGAGTTTTCTCAAGATGTTAAGAGTAGAGCTACCCTATGACCCAGCAATTGCACTACTAGGTATTTGCAAATACCAAAGATATCAAAAAATACGGATGCAGTGAAAAGAAGGAGCACGTGCACTGCAATGGTCATAGCAGCAATGTCCACAATAGCCAAACTGTGGAAGGAGTTGAGATGCCCTTCAACGGACGAATGGATAAGGAAGATGTGGTCCATATACACTATGGAGTATTATGTCTCCATCAGACAGGATGAATACCCGACTTTTGTAGCAACATGGACGGGACTGGAAGAGATTATGCTGAGTGAAATAAGTCAAGCAGAGAGAGTCAATTATCATATGGTTTCACTTATTTGCGGAGCATAACAACACGGAGGACATGGGGAGATGGAGAGGAGAAGGGTGTTGAGGGAAATTGGGGGGGAGTTGAACCATGAGAGACTATGGACTCTGAAAAATAACCTGAGGGTTTTGAAGGGGCGGGGGGTGGGAGGTTGGGGGAACCTGGTGGTG